>JABCRI010001456.1:0-100993 GCA_015143295.1 Tetracentron sinense
ATTGCCTCGATATCGCTAAACCAGTTGGAAGGTCCTTGCCCATGGTGTCAAAATATCGTATCATAGGAGTATAGGTAAGGCGCTTTTAGGATACCGTTTGCCGAGTCTCGGTTCGCTACGTGCCAAAACGCCAGAACCATTAAAATACGCGTTTGATACCTAAGAAAAACCATTATTTGCATAAAACTTTTTTGAGAGTAGGTGGTGACCCCCAAATCCCAGTTAGTGATTTTCTATTGTTCCGGCTTAAGGTTTTTCCAATTCGACTTGTTTAAAATCACTTGCTCACACAAAGGATTAAATACAATCTATCAACAAAAAAAAATCCTGTTCGACAAAAGATGAACAGATTCATGGCTAATTAAAGGATAAATTACTCATCAAATGGGTATTCATTATCTAAACGAGCCAAAGGCAGACAAAATGTGGACAGTGAACCTCACCGCCCAGTCTCATTTCGCAGATGCATTGTGCACCTACCTGCATCATGTCACAAGCCATATGGCTGGTGATACTACCACATGTCCAAAGCACATGTGACAGTTGGAAACAGCTGTTTTGCAGCCAAATTGCTGCCAGCGTTAATGCTGGGGCAGCTAAAGTCACAAGATTCAAAGCCCCAAGGTGAAAACAGCAGCAAGCCCCGCCACCCTGCCGCAGTTAAACAGTTGAAAGGAAACCCTTAACACAGCCGGGGTGAATACTGTAGCAAGCCAATAACTTGCTGCCACGTGGCCACAACTATGTTGTAACTTGAAATGCTTGTGACAATACTAGGGGGCCACCAATAAATGGTTTTTTTTAATGAGTAAGTGCAAATCTATTATATCAAGAGAAGGCAACATTGAACACACGTTTACAGAGATGTAAACTAAAGTAACTAGAAATCCAATAAATAAAAGCAGGAATGAGGGAATGATAACAGCGCTAACGAGCTCCTTCACACCTCAAAATGTCCCTCACTTCCATACCGTATTGGCCTATGGAGCTCCAATTTACTAGTCACTGCTGAACATGGCCTTGGAGCCGAAGATACGGAGAGGAGGAATTGCGTCGAAGAGGCAACTATTCCGCTCCTTTCAGATCGACCAACAATAGCACCGGACAATAAATACCAATAGCTTCCTTTAACACCCACCAAGCCAACAAGTGCCAACCCTAAGAAGCTCAGAAAGGAGCTAGGGAAGACCCACGCCACCCCTATCCAGATCCCCAAAGCCGACACATACCAATAAGCATGAATGTTGCCACCTCACCCATCTAAAATAGCTGCATTCTTTTTTCCCGCAGTTCAAACAGCTACAAACTTTAGATCTGGCCACCAATTAGGAGCCACCACATATCTGCAGCTAAACAACTATATGACAATACATCCCTCAACTTAATTTTGCAGGCATTGTTTGGTAGCGAATGGTTGGCGCCATGTAGCCCACCACCTACTAGTTTGCAAGGCACTGTGTGGCAACAAATAAATCATGTCATTGCAGACACTATACAGTCTGCAGTTAAATAGCTGCAGGAATTGATCCTGGCAGCTAACAAATGACTGCCACATGTCAGAGGATCCCAACTGGTGGATTTCTCACATGTTAAGTGGGAATCCCTTCCCTCATTTTTTTTGCCACTAAAGTCAAACAACTGTCCATTGGACAGATGGACTCTTCTCAAGAGAGGAGACCCTGTAGTGTTTCCCCAACATGGGGAAGTAACCTCCCAACTCTCCTGTATAAAAGGGAGTTTCTCTTAAAGAAAGAAATCAACAACCTACCAACACCAGCAACTAGAAGACAAGTTACAGAAGACCAAAACAGAAGAACGGCAATGGAGAACCCACGGTAGGCCCCCCAAAATGGCTACCTCTCACTTCTCTTCTTCTTTTCTTTCTTTTATTCTAAAAGTCCCCCGTGAGGCGTTGTAAGCCAATATGGGGATTGGGCACCCCCTTTTTAATAAAATATCATATTTTATTATTTTATTTTCTTCTTCTTAATCGAAAGTGGCTCTCCAGGAGAGTGTAATTAACAGTCCTGAATTGTCTGGACTGGAAGGATAATCCCCCATAAAAACAATCAACTTCACCAAATGGTGAAGGTAATTTGACACCAAAGTTTAGGTGTCTCATTCCTTTGAGAAACACAAAATCTGCGTGTACACATAATCTTGAATATATATTATCTACAGGGGCTGCATATGATCTACTATACGCAATTTTAATACCAATTAGACGAAAAAAAAAACAGAGTACGGCTGCAGTCACTCCAGAAAGAAGATCAATTAACAGAACAGAAGAAGTTTCAATTACCTCTGAGCATTGTCTTGTATAAATGACTTTCTGTACTGCAGGATGACATTGTTGTAACGATACTTCACCTCCTCCTCTAAAACTGGATCCTTTTGGCCCATCCGGTTCTGTCTATTTACATTATATACAAAATAAAGCAAAGTTCACAAACTTAGTGGCATTTACTCAAAACAGATGTAGCATTTACTATCTGAACAACTATTCAACTGTAAACATTTTTCTGATTGGTAATAGCAATTTCATTAAAGAGAAAATAGTATAGAAGCAAAGCAGGTTCACCAAAAGTGATCCAAAATGCAAACGACAACAGGCATAACAAGCATAATGATACAATCAATAACGACCCCCACTGTCTAAAGCAGCAACCCATACTATGTGATAAGGGAAATGACCCCTTGGACCACCAGCACCTCACTACTGGAGGGTCCAGTCTCTCAACATAGAGCGCGTTTGGACGCAAAGTTTTTTAAAGGACAGCGAGGAGTCTTTGAAAATGAGCCTTTTCCTCTCCTTCCAGATCGACCAGCATAAAGCACCTGGAAGGATGGACCACAGGGGATCTAATTGGTCTCCAAGAATGGCTGACTGCCAACAAGATAAAAGCTTTGAAAGGGGGAAAGACCCAGAGAGACCAATTGCAATAGAAAATAAGTAACTACTTGAAAACATTCAAACACAGATATCCGTACAAGGAACCATCTACCCTTTATCATAGAGAAAATGAAAGGTGTTTGTATGTTAGACCCTAAGGATGCCTAGCAAAGACATACCAGTGCACATAACCAACATGCAGGGACATGGGACCAATCATTCACTAGATCTCCCAAGCCAATAATCAACCAGATTGGGTGATCAGAACTATCGCTCTATTACTTTCTGAACAAGTCATCACATTTCATCTGACGATACAGAATGATGCACTAGATTGAACAATTGCCATCATTTAATCAAGACAACTTTTAGAACACTTGATCTCTAATGATTCATTGATGGTGGATCCCACACCCCTGCATACTAACTATACAGTATGCTGCTACCAGAGCAAGCTAGAGCCCACCCAAAGGGTACTACAGACCTATATAATATTCTTATTTCATAGAAAGTACCAACCAGTAAAGCGCAAACGCTCCCCTCCAGTGCCCCGGCATACCAGAAATAATCCCCTGTCAACCTGGCAAGTTCTAGTGCTGTAGAATAATGGGCATTGGCATCAACAGGTGAGCCTGCCACAAACAATAATCCCCAATCGTCTTTTGTGCCGGCCAAGCCTCCGTTTTTTGGCCTTGATCACCTGCAGTTTGACAAACCAGAATGACAAGAGTTACACTATTCGACATACAGTATCTCACAATGATTCCAGAGACTACTAAATAAATGTGGCAAAAAAAAAAATACAGCTGCCAATCCTTAGGACACCTAAAATTATAGACCTCCTCTGAGCTATGAGACTGGCTTAGAATCTTAAAGGTGTCTTAGAATGGTTCCATTAGATCTGCACGAAGAAACCCATTTTTCAACTTCCATCAACAATGAGGCAGCAATATCTTGCATCATTGTCTGCAAGTAGGAACTCCTGAGTTTGTCGGTCAGCAGGAGGAAACAATAGCAACTTATTCCCTTTTTTTACCACCACCCTCTAGCTGTACCCAAAAAACAAGGGAACCAGTTAAACCATGCAATGAAATAGAAGATGAAATTTGAGGGAAAGAAATGAAAGAAATCTCAGAGAGGCTTATGATAATGAAACAGTATCAGCAAAGGAAACAACATTCTTCTATAGTGGGTTCATTGACATTTAAAACCTGTGTAACTTGATTTTTTTTCGATTTTAATTTCTTGAACAGGAGATTCCTATTGTATAAAAACAAGGACGGTCCATTTTCCAGGAATAATTTGACTCAAGTTCCAGACACGAGACACGTGAATACTTATTAGGACCAATCTTTCGACATTATGTTTATATTATCAACATTTTTAGAAACTTGTTTTTATATTGCACACTTACATGAACTAAGTTTAATTTCTAAATATATCACTCAATGAGAGATATACTATGAAAACATGTCAGAGTATTGGGGCAAGCATAGTAAGACTCTCAGTAGTACAAATAAAATATTGATCTCCTTAATGGAGCAACCAGGGAATTATTAATTTATTAGTGACGAAGCAACATGGCATGACAGTCAATGCCATGAATTAGGGGCTGAAGAAATATTCGTATTGCATATATACTACAGACAAACCTCTTTAAAGCCAAGCCTCATAGGTTATTAAATTTTTTGTCTATTTTTTTGATTGGTGATAGGTTATTATATTATGCCTCTCATTTTTTAACCAATTAAAAAGTACCTCCATTTATCTGTAGAGTATGCAACTATGGCAAGTAATAAGTTACGCACATATACTCATAGATTCATGTGTTATTTTTTTTTAAGTAAAAATAATTTGTATTAAAGAAAGAGAGTATACAAAGCTGGGAAGGAAAAGAATCAGGCTGGAATGGGGAAAAAACTATATTACTTTGTGTTGTTCTCTCTTCTTTCCTCTGTTTTGATTTTGTACATGTTGCACTCTTTGCTCTTGGTTTACATCCCTGTAAACTGTTGATCTTTTTATTGAATATATCTATTTATACCGATCAAAAAAAAAAACTATATTACAATCAACAACAAAAAAAAACTTTTTTCATCGGTCAATCAAAGAATATATACTATAAATTGAGAGGAAAAAAAAAAGATAGTGATACACAATCAAGTTCACAAAAATGTGTACCCAGGACCAAAAGGAAAAAAACTACTGATAAATAAGCTAGCTTACAGCTTGCCCTCCTAAATAAGGTGACTAACTATGTGCGTAATGCCCTTAACTGGGCTGGTCCAACCAGTTCTTCAGTGTCACCGCTAGCAGAGAGCCAATAGAGTAATAAACAATGAGACCTTAAGCAGATCTGTTCCTTGGACAACACGATCCCAGCTAACGCCTTGAGAGAAGTAACCAAGTACCCGATGACCCACACTCCACTTTTGCCGAGGGACTAGCAAGATAAGAAGCCCCGAAAGGTACGGGGGAGACCCAACTGATCGCAATCGGGGATAGGAAATAGCCCCAAATCTCTAAAGTGAGAGGGGCAATGCAACAATAAGTGATCCACTATTTCCGCATCTCATAGGCACATAAAACAACCATTGGCCATCCTCCCACCTTGTTCATCAAATGATCGCATGTGTAGATCATGTCCAACGTTGCCGTACACATAAAGAATCATACCTTGGAAGTATGACATGATTCCATACAGTCAAAGCTTGATATTCAAATCTCACTAAATTGACCTTTGTTGTCGCAAGTTCATACCTCGCATCTTTGAGCGTAGGGTGTGTCACTACAGAGCTAAGATGACACAGTAAAAGAGAGAAATTCTCTTAACAGTGAGTCCCTAAGGTCGCACCTCAAATCTAGGACACCACACTACTTAGTTTGCCGACGGATCTAGATATGACTCTACCATGGCATCCCTATCAACCGCTAGATTTCACAGACTACTAACTCTGCCTTGAGTGCCGATTGACTACATCTATCCTCCCAAAATCTAACCCGGTCCCCTCGACCTACTCTAAAAGAAATGTGTTTAGAAAACTTGGGCCTAACCCTCATGATGCTTTTCCAAATGCCGAAACCGCGAGTATCTCACTCCTCAGGCAGGTTTCGGGTCCCAAACCAAAGTCTCCCCGCATTTACACAATATCACTCTTCTTCACAACTCTCCCTCCCCATGGAAAATCTCCGCAACCATTTACCCAAAGGAGCTTTATTGAACTCCACTAGAGGTCGCACATTTAGGCCCCCTTCAATGCCTAAACAACATACCGTACCCATTCTACCAAGTGAGACTTCTTGGTCTGAACCATTTCGTTTCATAGAAATTCTCTCTGCATTTTTTTCCAGTAGATTTGCAACTAAAACTAGTGTTACCTGGTTCATTGATTCTCTAGGTTTGAATTCGGGTTCGCAGTTCGTCACTCTAGAGTGAACCCAGTTTGCTAGGGGTAGAGGTTGAGACAATTCGTTTCTCGGTTCAATTATATATATGTCACCATTTACTATTCTAATACATTTAAATAAAATATACATGTAACCATTTACCATCATCATACATGAGATTTGCTCACTTAAACATATAAAAAATATATTTCAAATATATTTTATAATACTTATTTTTAAAAATCATTTTAAAAAATGTTTTTTATGAGCAGTTCACGAACCCAAAGAAACCAAAAAAAACTGAATCCAAAGAGAATATTCGCCGAACCAAAGCCATTGGGTACGATTACGGGGTTTGTTAATTTTTACGAACCCAAACAAATCCTACCGCGAACCAGTTCACAGTTCGGCATAGTAGGCAACGAATCAGGTAACCCTGATTAAACCTAGGATGCTCGGTAGAGAAAAAGTATGTTGGAAGGTTGTCAAGGTGCTTTCGAGGAAAAGTTTTTTTGGAAGGAAGAAAGTTGGGTTAGGCAGACCCCCACCTGATATATGGAAGAAAAAAAGGCAAATTACCCCCAAGGTATGGACATCCTCTAGCATCTGCATTTACAATATGGGATAACAAAATCAGAAACAACTCCAATTCAAAACAAGATTCTGAAACCGAGGTAGCAAGCTTTGAGAGGAAATTAGCTGCTCTGTTGGCCTCGCGGAAAGCATGCTTGATTTCAAAGCCATCAAAGCTCATACTAATCTTAGAGATCTCTGAAAGAGAGATTGCCTGCCTCCATGGCCACTCGCAATCTAAGGAATACACATGGGACAGCTAGCTTGGAATAAGATTCAATAGTGACCTTCCTGTAGCCCCACAAACCTGCTATCTCAAGTCCTCTACAAATGACCATTAGCTCCATGCCAGGGACTAGGTCAGCTACAGCACCCCCAGCAAAGGCCAAAAGATCTCTGCCCTCCACATCTCGAAAGATACAACCATACCCACCCATCTGGGCCAGAAGAGATCCATCAATATTTATAAGGGTCCATCCCTTTTCCGGAGGTTTCCAAGAGATCCTTTACAAGGGACGAGATCTCCAATTAAGCTTTAAGTATCATGCATCAGCTATCGCCCGGTTCCTCGCATTGTCATTCACTGAGCTAGACCACCCCTCTAACTTAACAGCCACATCTTCTTTAATCTTTCTAAGTACAACCCGGAGTGAGAAATCCGTTCTTAAAGAGTCTACGATTCCGTTCAGCCCAAGTATGATAAATATAAGTGAAGAAAGCCAACTTCCGAAGAGAAATACCAAAATCATCTCTCTTGCATTTCCTAGAAATCTAACGGTAGGCGGAGCTCCAATTGGGAAAAGATCTAGGCTGCAATTGAATCTCTAACAACAGCTGGGAGTCTGGGACAAAATAGCCTTAGAGAAGGGGGAAAAGGAAAAAATGTGGTCATGGTCTTCCTCAAACGTTCCAAAGGGAATATTTGGCTTGAGCCAATAAACCCCGTTCCACGAGCTTGTCCTGAGTATTGAGCGACATTCTAAAGGTCATCCAATCAACGAAGGCGTGTTTGGGTATCCTGTACGAAAACAACACCAGCCTATGCCATCGGACGTCAGGCAGCTTCACTCTAGCTAAGTCCCAAGCAGATCTAAGCAAGAACCTGCCATTAGGTTCCGGCTTCCATATCACTCTATCCTCTATGCCACCCCTTGAGAAAATCCACCTCAGAGATCTCATTCCACGCATCTAATAATTCAAACTAAGAGGGTGAAGTAGGAACGCACGTCCCACCTATTTCCTGACGGAAGCCAGCCACCATGGCCATACATGGATGATCCCTAAAAGGGATGAGCCCTTCAAGAAGGCAGTGGAGAAGCCCCCCCCGATGCCAAGAATGTAACCAAAGTCTCGTATGGGCTCCATTGCAGATTTGATGGAGAATAGCAAGCTCAACTAATTTGTGAATACTGAGAATGCTACGGAGGCTCCAAGAAATGGATGAAGGTGTCTTGATAGTCCAGATGGAATCAGGAGGTATCGGTGGTAACTGGTAAACCCTGCTCACCCAAAGGTTTCTTCCTTTTTCGCTATCCCCCATACCCTCCTCATCAATGCACTGATATTCCAAATTTCCAATCTCCAACTATGCATAGCCCTAAGCTGCCCTCTTGTACAGGCGTGCAGAATTTTGACCCGAGCCACTTTGTTAGATTTTCTGGCCATGCTAGAGCCTGCCCAGAGAAATCTAGCGAGAGTCGCCTCAATCTCATGGACAACCACCTTAGGGAGGGAGAAAATACGACAGCAGAAAAGGTGATAACTATTCAAAGTACTATGGATCAGCTCAAATCTTCCCACATATGACAGACATGTTTTTCCATGAGGCAAGCCTCAACCGAATCTTCTGCGAGACTCACAGTCAGAGCAGGAAAGCCGGGTGGACGAGAGAGGCAAGCCCAAGTATTTAGAAGGTAAACACCTTGTTAACCTTCAACACATGCACCAATTTGGAAGCAATAATCCTTGGGCATTCCAATAGAACAAGGAGGATTTGGCTCCATTAACCTCGAGCCCAGAACTCTTGAACTTATCAAGAATTTTGGAAATAAATCTAGCAGATCTGATATCCCCTTTGGAGTAAACGAATATATCATCAGCGAAACAAAGATGAGTGCTCAAGGACTTACAGTGAGGGTGAGGGGAAAGGTACCCATCAGAAACACCTTTATCAAGCATAGTATTGGTAGCATAAAGAGGTATGGGGGCATGGGGTCACCCTGCCTCGAGCCTTTCCCACCTGTGAAGAATTTTGATCTTTCACCATTAATCACTACAGAACACTTCACCCTTATATTGCAAGCAAAATCCCAAGCGACAAATCTGTTCGGGAACCCACAACGGTCCAAAATAAAGAACAGGAAGCCCCAATTAACCGAGTCAAAGGCTTTGTGAATATCAATTTTGAGGGCCATCCGAGGGGAGCCCCTAGACAGGTAGTACTTATGCAAAAGACCTTGGCATAAAAGGATGTTGTCTGAGATCCGTCGACCTGTAGTGAAGTCCGTCTGGTTCCAATCCACCAGCTTGGGAATAACCCACTGCAGCCTAAGGCCAATTACTAAGTGATGATCCTGTAGATGACATTACAGACTGAAATTGGCCGAAAGTCTGAGAACTCAGGCCTTTCCCCCTTCTGAACCAATGTTATAAAGATGAGATTCATTTCTCTAAGCAAAACCCCACTCCGAATTCCGAAAGAAACTCTGAATGGCTTGGACAACATCTGGGCAAACGACTTTCCAGCAACATTCGAAAATTTTAACCGAGAACCCATCAGGCCAGGGCTATTGTCCCCATGCACAGTGAAAACGGCTTCCCGAATCTCATCCGAAAAATCAGCATTCAGCATGGAGCTATCTTTGGCATCAAGTCTAACTCTGTCGAAATCTATATCAGGAATATCTTCTACAACAAAGTCGCCAAGAAAAGAGGAGAAGTACTCAACAGCAAGGGCAACTATCTCCTTAGGCTCCTCAATCAAGGACCCATCACGGCCTCTAATCAAATCAATTCTGTTAAAATTGAGTCTTGTGCAGAGACTAATGGAAAAAGACGGTATAACTGTCGTCAAGCACTAGACTCTTGACCTCTGTGTCATCTCAGCCTCATCGACACGAAGAAGCATCGCAAGCCTGTCGTTGGCCACCTTGTACTGAATCTGAATATCTATATTAGAGGGATTTCTATGGAGCTGAGCCACTCATTCGATATGCTCCTGCCTGGCCTGAATGATTTTCCAGCCAATGGCTCCAAAGACTTGCTTGCTCCACTTCTTAATAGTGTCTCTAACATACTTAAGCAGTTAAGCTTGTAAACTAAACGCAACATCGGGGTTCCAGGAACTCTAGTAGCCCAAGCAGCTGCCACAACTCCTTCCAACCCGTGGTGTTCGGCCCAAAAATTGAAGAATTTAAAGCAGTTAACCTTCCCGAGAGAATTATTCAAAAATTGGTTATGATCAGAGATACGAACAGCACCAAAGAAGGCCTCTGAAGACTGGAAGAGGTGAAGCCATTCCAAATTAACGAGACACGGGTCTAACTTACAATCAATTCTACCTGGACCCATCACCCCATTAGACCAGGTAAAGTACTGCTCTTTCCATTTCAGGTTGTGAAGCTTAGCCTTCTCAAGGCAGCATCTTGCGGGCTCTGTGATGCTAGGTGGCACCCTCCAATCTGCTCTCTTTTCAAAGCGAGAGAGGACAGAATTGAAGTCACCAAGGACCGCCGATGGCAAGTTAAGAAGTCAAGGAAAACCTCACCAAATCCGTCCACAATAATTCTGATGTAGGACAATGCAATGGCCTAAAATCTAATGAGCTGAGATCAAGATTGGATTAACAATAATAATGAAAATCAAAAAATAGCAATCTTATCACAAATAATTATCTAGAAAATTCAAGAAAGCAATTTTATACGAATTCGAGGCCACGTCACAAACCTACAAATACGGCCCTCGGTTATATCTATGAGGGTGGAATTCCATGTTTCCACTAGCTTGGGGATTAGCTCTCAATTCAATGTAGGTTTTCAAACCTTTTCTAGGGTTTTGAAATTGAATTAGGGTTTAGGCATGGCTATTTTAGAGTTTTTCAATTTGTAGAATTCTATAACAGCAGTAGAAAAAGGATTAAATGGATGAAACAGTCATGGGGGCAGGTTTACAGAAATGGAAAAAGGCTGGGAAAGGTTTATATGGCTGTTGGGGAATTGGGACAACAAAGTCTAGGGCTGTTGAAGGGTGTAGCAATAGGTATGGGGTGTAGGGGACTTGGGACAGCAATAGCAATTGTAAAATTTAGGGGTTAGGGTTTATGGGGTTACTGTTTTAGGGTTTAGGAATTAGGGGAATGATGGTGATGCAATATTGATGGGGGAATATTACTGAAACAGCACTAAAATAGGTTCGTGGCAGTCAATGGAATAAGGGAAAAGGATAGAATCTGGAAAGGAAGGGTTAGGGCCGTGGCAGTCAATGGAATAAGGCTGGGGATGGGTCTGCAGGTGGCTGGCAGCAAGGTAGGGGTTGAGGATAGGCTAGGGTTTGGTTGGATATAGGTTCTTGCAAGGGGAAAAGGATATAGGTTTCATAAATTAGGGTTTCAATGAGAATACAAAAAATCAAAAAGAATCAATTGAAAAGTAGATCAATAACATACCTTAGATCTTTGGGAATCACTCCCATGACATCACACCAAACATCCTTTGGGAATCACTCTCATGGCATCACACTAAATCCAATCACTGGAAAATATTCAAAAGCACTTTCTTTCCTTCATAAATTCATTAACTAAAAATTTACAGCAGAAATTAAGTTTAAATAGATGCAAACCCTACTTGTTTAAAGACTAAAATGTTCGAACTATTAAAAAGACTAAAATAACCCGATACTAATGAATTGTTTCCTCCCTAACTAAAAGTCCAATCCACTGGGCTTTAAAAACTATGCTAAATCAGCCTATATGCATACCTTCCCAATGTGGGCTCTTCTTAATGATCAATGTGTGCATATGAGGTCTTCAATACTCCAAAGCATCTATCCATAGTGACATGGGGGCCTTCTTCTTCTTCCGCTGCCTATGCTAAACTTTAAACTCTTTTTGATGCTGGATGTCCGTATCAACTATTAATGCAGGGGCATTTTCACACCGGGCTCGAGTGGGACAACCTGCGTGAAGTGGGGGCACACTCTGGGTGGGGGTGGCTTGTGTAACATGGCCCCATGAGGGGGGTTCAGCCGAGAGCCTGGATTTGGGTTATAAGATAAAGTAATTTAATCTTCCAGCTCTCTACTAGTCGCGGCTTTTGGGAGAATTGGTTAGATTTCCTGCGTCAAAGTGGTATCACCAAATACGTCCATAATAATTCCCTTTCCACCCTCAGGTTGGACCCATAAACAAAATAAACTAAAAAATGGGAGGTTACCCCTTTCGCCTCAACTAACAAATAGGTAGACTGCTTAGTTTGACAAATGGGATCAACCTTCATAATCGCCTCATCCTATAGCACCCAAATACGATCGTCACAAAATCCTCAACCTCTAAAAAGCCTGTTCTAAATCATTTCCTTTCTGATCATCATAACTTTGGTTTCAATTAATCCCACTATCGCGACCTTGTTCTTTAACACAAAGTCTCTAACGTCCTTTTGCCTGACAGGCCCATTCAAGCCCCTCACATTCCAACAACTGATCGACATCAACGAAGAAAGATTAGATGGTCTCCTCTCGGCCTAGCACCAAGGCCAACATTCTCAATCACTGTTGAACCCTTCGTCAGCCTAGGCTTCTCCAAAATAGAGGCAATAAACCTAAGAACCACAAATGCTGACTACTGCCAAGTCTCGCCCCTTTACCTCCAGTTCCTTCACGATGGTTGTGCCCACAAATGGTAGGATTTCGATCCTTCCTGCCCACTCCATAGAGTCCTCAATCCGCTTTGACGTTTCTGCCTGCATGGTGCCTTTGCTTTCAAAAGTAGCAAGCCTGATAGCTCTAAGGCTCCCACTCTCCCAATGTCAGAATTAGATTTCATTGGTGATTGAGCCTTCTTAAATGCAGGAACTACTTCCCAATCCCCATCTCCTCATTGCACGTTGACTAACGTTGCTTGGCTGCTCAGGGACATCGGGCACGCTAGTGTCTTCCACGGCCGAGACACCCTCCCCCGAGCCATCCTGAGCTGGAACGGTCAGCTCCCACCACAACTTAGGAATACTTGAAGATCCCCTGCTGCTAGGAGACCTCTTACTGCGGTTGCAGCCTCGACCAAAGGGATGCTTACTCGAAGCCCGCTAATTCGGCATCGATCTCCTGCAATGATCACTAACATGCCCAAACACTTTGCACCCCTCACACCTCAGTGACTTCCAGTCATATTCTAGCTTCATTGTGATATCCTCCTCTCTTTTTTTGATTAGTAATTAAGCAATAATATGTGAGAGAAGCAAAATGAACAAGTACATGAGGGCAAAAGAAGAAAGAGTTTACAAGCACATAAACTCAAGCTCATATGACATGCATGACTTCCTAGCCCGCCTTCACCGGGAGCGTGAAGATCATACAGCACTGCCCTAATCTCCTCCCCTGCACTTCGAAGACCTGCCCATTCGAATACAACCGACCGGATGCGCTTACATTTGCACTCACAAATGCGAGAATGGGACGATGAAGTGTCCTCAAAAACTCTGAAGTTTCTCTCTTTCCATATCATCCATGATATGGCTCCAGGGAGAACCACCCAAAGTACCTCGCAAGCCCCAACCACACTAACCAGAGACCAACTAGATAAGAAGTTGTAAAAGGAAAAGGGAAAGACTCAGTCCACTCCCATGTAGAAAAGGAAATAGCCCAATATACCAAACTCAATAGGACAGTGGAACAACAAATAGTCCAGGGACTCTTCCGCTTGGAGACACATATAGCACCGGTTAGCCAACTGCCACCCTCTTTGTTGTATGTGATCACATGTGAGAATCTTATTCAATGATGCATTCCAGAGGAAGAAAGAGACCTTAGAATGAATTCTTGGATTCCACACAATCCGATGAGGAAACGGACTTGAGGGTACTGGTCCAAGTGACTATAAAAGTGATCTTCCTCGGAAATAACCATGGTTGCTTCCAGACCAAACCCTGCTAGAGTGCTATCCCTACTTTTAGGAGATGGGAAAAAGGGGCTGATGCGTGCCAACAATCACAACACTTCATCCATTTCTCAACCATTTAAATCACTTCTCAACTTCGGACACCACACCAACCCCTCTCCCTGCCGCTCATAATAGTCCCCTCATTATAACAACAAAGCTTAATATCATCAGGCAACTGCTTTCCTGCCTGTACTTCAACAAAAATCTTTGCAAAGCTAAGGCACGATTTTTCCATAGTCTGCTTGTCTACACAAATAGGAGTTCCAAACACACTCCCTGCCGCACTGAGATAGGAACATTTCCACATATACAAAGGCAAGTTATAAATTTTAACCCAAAGGGGCACCGAAGAAAATTCAATCTTTTCTGATCGCATTTTGCGATCCCATTCCTGCAGAACAAGCATTGACGATCGCACTCTCCAAGGTCCATCCTTGAGAATGCTCAATTTGTCTTCTGCACAATTCAACTTGAAGATGAAAAACCATTCTCCAATCCAAAACCTTCAGATCACCTTTAACTTTACATAACCTGAGAAAGCGAGTTCTTAACCACCTGGAACGAGCATAGTAACAAAGCTCTCCGAATTTTTGAAAGATTAGCGAATTATTTGCGAATTGTAGGTGTGTCGGATTATTCTCTATATTATTCACGAATTTTAGGTTTGCCGAATTATCTGCGAATTATTCCTGAATTATTATCGATTTATTCGCGAATTTCTCAATAATTTGTTTAGTTCGACAAAGAAACTGCTTATTTTATATATAATTTAATCAAATTATTATTATTATTATTATTATTATTATTATTATTATTATTTCTTGGATTTTTTTGAACTTGACCCTTGCTGAATTATTCCCGAACCTCCGACTTTGTCGCTATGAGAACAGGGGGCCGGGCCCGACGACAAAACCCACCAAAGAGCAGGTCCATTCAGCGGTATCTTAGAGATTTCGAGCTCGGATCTTTGCAATACCAAACGACCTTCTTCCCTAGAACTACAAAGCTAAGAGATGCCCCATCATCCCCAAAGCCCCTGTATGCTCAAATAGGTTCCTCCAACCAGGAACGCTCCCAGAAGAGCCCTCAACAAGGCCTCCGACCAACCAACCACCAAAGGTACCCAGCATACTCCTTGAGTCATCAACCACGTTGGTAACCATAGTTGGACCCACCCAAACGGTGGGAAAAGAAAAAACTGCACTGCTCAGAACATGGGAAGCAATACTAACCCACGTGACTTCTCGTTGCCTAACATTGGAGCCACGTAGAGAGGGGAGGAGCCCGCTTACCTACCGTATTCAGCAAGAACCAAGGCAACCCATCCCCACCAAGACTCCAGTAGGATGTCGGCGAAAAGACCAACAAGGTATTGGAAGACAAAGAAAAGAGAAGAAACCAGATAGGTTAAAGGAACCAAGTCCACAAGAGAACTGGAACCCATAAGAGAACCATTAACAAAATGCTAACTGGAAGAGGTAAAGCACCCTCGAACAGCCTGCCACACACACCAGAAAGAACCTCCAAATAAGGCAAGAACGAGAAACTTCAAGCCTACGAATTCCACACAAAACTCACTCATATGCAATTGAGAATTGAAATTCTTCAACTTAAATTATTTAATTTAAGAGGGCAAAACTTTCGAGCAAAGCTAGTTTCCCTATGGACAAATACAAGGATTTTCATCATGCCAATCTCCTCTGGAATCTCTATAACTGGGTCCCAAACTGCTTTATTCTTGAAACCAGATCCCAATGGCAACTCAAGATATGAGACTGGGAAAGCACCAACTTACAACCTAACATTGCGCAATTATGGTAGATTCGAAACCTCCCCCACTCCAAAGATCTCACTCTTGCCTAGGTTAACTCAAAAATCAAACACTACTTTGAAACATCTAAAGAGATACCTCATATAGGCTCATTGAGAGCTTCAGGCATTTTAAGACACCAAAGTGTCGTTGGCAAACTATAAATGTGAAATGAATAAACCTTCCCTTCCAATGGAGAAACCCTCTATACTCGATATTGTTGCCCTACTGATCATCCCACTAAACACCTCAGTGATCCTGATGAAGTGGAAAGGAGAGAGCAGATCGCCTTGACGCAAGCCTCTGGAACTCTTGACGTAACCTATAGGGCTACCATTAATCAAGATGGAGGACACAAATGAGAAAAAGACTCGCATCCAATGTCTCCGCTTGAATCTACCCATTATGTACTCTGGACATGACCAATACACATGATTATAGGTTTTCTCCAAATGTATTTCACACACAACCCCCGGAGAGTGACTTATCATTTCGTCTATTCACTCATTGGCTACTAAAATACCACAAGGATCTTTCTACGACTCACAAACACACCTTGGGGAGGACAAGAGATGGAGGGCAATACTAGCCTAAGTCTAGATGCTAAGACTTTCGTATTTTGTACACACTATCCACCAAACTTCTTGGGCAAAAAATCTTTAAGGTCCTGAGCATTCCATTTCTTTAAAATTAACACTAGAAAGGTGTTGTTTAATACCAGAACGAAGCCCTCAGGTCTATGCAACATTTTTTGTAAACTACTATATGTAATACATCAAAGGTTTTATCGATAATTCTTACTTATTGTGGAGAGGCTCTGCTTGAACAAGGCGATTCTAATACATGATACTATTTTTAACTTAGTAGCAATCCCAACCAATGTCTTTCGTCTTAATATAGTTCATAAATGCTAACCTTTTTTCTTTTTTCTGTTTTTTGTAGCTAAATAAGCTTTACATCTAGATTGGATCAATGGGATTGTCTGACTGGTACAACTTTTGTAGATTAGGCAACCCACAAACTGAATTGTTTGGATCAATGAGAGTAGGTGGGTCACTTCTTCCTTAGGTGGTGGAAATCTCAATTATATGCAACACAAACAATTGCCACATATAAACTTTTACATGTATGGTTTAAAATGCATATTGTCTACTTATTTCTTTTTTCCTGTTATCAGTCAATTGAGATTTGTTAGAGAAAATTGGGGGACATTCCCCATGTAAAACAAAATCCTATAACCATGCCCTTTAGCAAGAAGATATGCAACCCAATTATTATCTACTTGAATGTACCACTTTTTCATTAGTACTAATTTCTAGTTAGCTCAGGCAGTGGCAGTTCCGATCAACTGTTTACAGCAGATGACCTTAGAACAAGAGAATTATCAGGGATGATAGACTACAAACTTGTAATACAACACAAAATTCGCTCCTAACATAGGATGACATCAACACTAAATTTTGGTTATTGCTTTGGTTTCCCTTACGTTTTCTTGAGTTTATACTCTTGTAAACTCTTGCTTTTGTAGCTCTTTTAACTAATATATTGCTCTGATTATCGATAAACAAAAAAAAGACTTCAAATTTAATCGAAATTCCCATACCCAAAAGAAATCCATTTCAATCTCCTGTTTTGGATCAATTCAATCACTTTACTTGACAGCACTACTCAAATCCGTCCTACAATTTCAGATAAACAACAACAAATGGGGGAAAAAAAGAACGGAGTAAATGGAAACAGACCTGGGAATCGCCGGGACAAAACGCAAAGCAGAACTTGACGAGAGCCGAAGTGTAACCCTTGCAGGCGACGGAGAACTGGTCGGAGACGAGATCGAGATCCGGCGAAGAAGGGCAGTGGCAGAGACCGATGACGGCGAGGATCTTACGGTTGGGCTGGAAATCCTCCCAGGGGCTAGGAGGGGATCCACCAAGCATGAACTTGAATCGGAGGGAGCCATTGTCCCAAGGCTGGTGAGCAAAGGGGCTCTTCTGGTGCTCTGTGTAGAATGAGCTGATCGCCGAGAGATCGACCTTGCGGTGGCGGACCAGCATCGACACGTAGTCCCTCAGCTGCGGCTGCGGAATTGGTCCAATCGGAATTACGGCAATTCTGATCATGCATTCGCTCTCGATGCTCACGTCCGGCTCCATTGCCGGTAGCCGGAGATTAGGGATTTGCTGTGGATCGAACGGCGATGGACGGAGGGCAGTTCGGAGGAGTTCTCAGGTGGTGTTCATCGGATCAATGGCTGCAAGATACAGAAGGGGAGATCAGAGATGACAAATAGAATTTGGGGGGGGTTGGTTTGGTTTTTTTGGAATTTGGAGGGGTATATTCGTCTAATGGGGGGGAAAAAGAGAACTTCCGCCAGGCTAGAAGGCCCAGAAACATGGGACTGGCAGCGTGATGGATCCTCTTGGTCTGGTCCTAGCCAGACCAAAAGCGTCTGGCCTCACTCACAATGCCTTTTAACTGTCCTTTCAAACCCTAGTTAAAAAAAGTTCACCCTCGTGGCTAAATTTTTTTTAATTTGTTGTTTTAAAAACTAAAGGTACAAGTTGAACCTCAAGGTCAGTGAATCTTAAGCACAGTTAAAGAGTGCCATAAGGGACACATGTCAAACTTTGTAGCGAGATGGATCAAATCCCATTCCTCGGGTTCGCTACACATTTGACACGGTATGTTTTTTTTTTGGGTTAAGGAGATGGTATGCTCTCCTTTAAAAAAATGGAGGATTTTCCTCCTCAATCACACTGTTGCCTCCACGTGTCCTAAGAATCTATTTCAGATTTGCATTAACCCTAACCCCAGTGATTATTAAAGACCATGATTATAGGGTGCTGTTAGGCATTTTTGTATTTTATTTTTTACTTTCAATTTTCAACAAGTTTAATAGTTGCACCCTAGCCCTTAACTCATTGTTATGAGCCTCTTTACTGTTATATGGTCAGTAAAAACTGAATTTACAATTTTCCTTTTGTCTCTTATTGTGTATCATGCCCTATGCATTGGTATGATTTTCTTAGTGTTTTAACTTTTTTGTCTCTCTACCCTCATTATGTATGTTCATAAAAACTGGCAAAAGCCCCGTGCACGGGTATTGAAAGTGAAAAAAAATGAATAAACGAAAAATATAATGAGAAAATTAAAAATATATGATAAAAAGGAATAAAAATAAAATATAAGAAAAGTGATGATAGTTTAATTATCTTGTGATATTTTTTATATGTATCCTATTAAAAATAGTCAATGTAATCATTTAAAAATTCATAATTTTATATTATATATAAATTTTTATCTCATTGTTATATAATTTCAATAAAGTTTGTATCATTATAAAAAAAAAATTATCTCATCTCATCTAAAAATTCAATGTGTCAAAATTATTTAAAAGTTTTAAAGATAATGATATTTCTTCTAAATAAATAAGTTATTTAAATAATTAGTTTTTTTAAAAAAAATTTACATAAAAGAGAAGATGTTAATCTCTTCCTGTTCTTTAGCCCGAAACAACATCTAGTTAATTTTTTTTTAGTGGGACCCACTTTAACACTACCATTGATTTGCATAATATAACAAAATATAAAATAAAAACAAAATAGCGATATGATGTCAAGAAACTCAATTTCTTATAGAGTATTTACTAATTATAGACTTAATATAATTAATTATAACCTAAGTAAATCAATATAATTTATACATATATAGAGAGAGAGATTAAAGCCGGGCCATTATTTTAGGAAACATCTCTATTCGTTTATTATTGTTAATTTTTTTAGCAATTAATTGAAAGATGAAAGGTTTTAGAGGAAACCAATTAACACTTTAACACCAATGAATATCAAGAATAATTTGAATTTCATTTCATTACTCTTAATATCAATGATAGTGTGAATCTCATTAATTTCAGTGAGAATAATCTATGCTATTTCAAATCGCTACTGTAAGAGCAATATAGAAGACCAAAATAGTGCCTAAAATACACTAATACCCAGCCAAAGCTCCATATAGAGACTCATAAGTATAAAGGTAAGTAATGCCAAAACTAGGACCTGGCAGCTTCTGATAGCATCGAATTACCCAAAATATAGTACCTAAAAATGCACTCATGCCATAATGCACCCATACTAAAGAATTTCTCAATAGCTATCGTAAAAACAAAGATCTCAAGATTTCCACTCTAGATGCTCCAATGTTTAGGAAAAACCTTCCTGGTGAACCATATTAACTAAAATGCACAACATGTCAAATCTTTACATGTTTGAGAATGAAAAGTATCTTATGGATTTGTCTACTATTATAGGGGATTAAGGAGAAGGTAGGCCAAGAGTTATAAAATTTGAGGATGGTAGATATTACAATTTTAATAAATTGTAATTAAAGAATGAAAATGTGGAGGGAAGAAATAAGAGACACTTAGGCTTCTTATTTTTAATTATTTAAATGTTACAACTTAATTAGTTGTAATTAAATAGTAGAATTAGAAGAAATAATAAATATTTAATGTTACAATTTAATTAATTGTAATTACAAATTGAATGTGAGTGAGTGAAGGTGAGCATTTAACCCATTATTTAATTAGGAATGAAAAATAATAATTAAGGGTGACGTGACATCTTCTTATTGGATCAATTAGAAGATATATGGCATGAAGCAGAATAGAGGTCAATGAGATATGTTACATGGAATCAACCGGCATATAGTATTAGTATGGATAGATATAGAAGGATATGAGAATAGAGTACCTCTTCATAAAAATAGGAAGCATATCATTTGTGTTATTTTGTGTGGCCATCCATGTGTTCTTCGTATTTAAAGGCCAGGATTTCATATACAAGTGGTTAAAACTGTTACATTTGTACAAGGAAGAGATATTGGCCTTTGAACCTTCAAGAACATATGGAAGGCCAGGTTCGGAGCCAGTTGGGGGCCTATGGGGGCACGTGCCCTCACTGAACTTTCAAAAACCTTTTTTTTAGGTATAGCATGGGAATGGGGTAGGTGCTACCGAACTTTAGGAAATATTTATTTTTTGAGTTGAGATCATATTTGAGTTCACACACGTGTCCCTTTTAACCCCCATTAACTATGCTTAAGATATAGTAACCCTTATGATTCAACAATCTAACCTTTGTTTTTAGAAAAAAAAGTTAATCATAAGGGTTAACCAGAGTTAAAAGGGGGGTTATATAAGTGTGATTGAACTATTCATATTAAATTAAATCACAATTGGACAGGATCCAAACTCATATTTTTTATTCTAACTTGTTTAAGAATTTAATTGGGCATACTCATGAGACAACGGGCAGTTATCCCCTAAAAAAAATTATACTATATTATTTAATATATCATAGCTATAGGGCAAGGGGGCAACTGTCTTTGGACTTTTGAAAACAAAATATTTATTTTACATCATTTAATTTAATTATTTAACTCAGAGGTAAGGGGACAACTGTCCCGTACATAAGGAGAAACAATGTTCATAAGATATGTACAAAACGTATGGATGAAACGAACCGAAAACTTAGTTGTCAAAAAAAAATCGGGAGCTACACCTCCCGAACCCTCTAGATCGACCCATAATATTTTGTACCCACCTAATTTTTCTCCACAAAATTCATCAAAAATTACTACTTTTTTCAATCAAGCATGGGTGCCCCCACTATTAGAAAATCTTGGCTGCGCCCCTAGGAAAGGCCACACCAAATATCACAGAGGATTTGGTTCCATAAAAATATAGGAGGTTATGAGAATAGAATACCTCGTTCGACCACTAGGTCGTGCTGAAGACCAGGAAGATGTTCGTGATTTTGATCCCCAACTGAAGAAATTGGTGAAGATGAGGATTTTAACGAGGACAATGATGCAAATGGAAAGGGTGAGGCTTCAGCAAATAGGAAAAGCCTTGAATTTGGTCCATCATACCAAGGATTGTCAACCACGGTGTTGATAGCTTGGCACAATAGGTAATGTCAGGCTCAGCTTGTTCTTTTTCGTTCATGGCTCGTTAATAATTTGTTTATCTAATAAATGAATCAGACTCTAGCTTGACTTTCGAACTCGTTTATTTAACAAACCGAGCTCGAACTTATGTCTATTTGGCCTGGTTAGTATATTATATATATATTATAAAAATAAAGTTAAATCTCTATTATAGGTATTGATATATGTTATATATATATTGAAGTATCTAATAAAATATACAAATGTCTTAAATTTTGATATTCTAGTAATTTAAAATAAAAGAATATAGACATTTAATCTAAAAGCATAAAAGGTAACCAAGCTAGACTCGAGCTAATAGGTTTGTTCACAAGTCAAGCTTGAACAATAATAATGAAGCTCGAGTTGAGAATATATAATTTTCAATTTTTGGAATTAATATTTCTTAAGGAAGAATAAAATCACGGGCTCTTTTACACGAGACATTTTCTTTTCTTTTATTTTTTTAATTTTAATAATTGGTTTCATTCAAATGTGGTTATGTTGTTTTTATTCTTTAGAACAGTTGATGACTTACTGTTGCTAAATAAGTTTTTAGTACATAATTAATCTTCAGAATACATCCTAAAGAAAAATAATTATCTTAAATAGGAGAATCCCCGTCAAATTTTGTTCTTTTTTTGTTTATTATAAATTAATAAAATATCCTGAAGTCTTTCATTTAATATATGGTTGATTTAGGTTCTAGCCGGTTAGTCCAATTAGCTAGTGTCTCAGGTTTGCTCCTTGTGATCGTGTGTTCAACTTCCTATCACGTCCCAAAATTCCCCCTAAGAGAATATGAAATTTTGGCACGTGACTTACTTATCTTAACTCATTTAAAGAGCATTAAAAGAATGCTAAAATGTGGACCTGTAAATCTCTTCATTAAATATAGGCATTGATATTTCGAGTTACCACAATTCAAATCCACTACTAACTAAACATAATTCAAACTGAAATATAAATAATTCATAATCATCCATAATGAAATTCTATTACAAATCTCCTTACAAGATTGAATAAACTTTCTAACACTGAAATCAATAGTAGGAATAATGGTCCAATCCCTTTACTCGTTTGAATGATCACCTTCTGGCTCTTAATATATTCTTCCTCTTCTCATGGTCCGAGTGCACAGATATCAAAACCCGAACCCACCTACTATAAAATTATCGGTTGAGCAACAAAGTCACTCCGCTTATATAATAACCCGTAATAAACAATATCATAAATATTAACATGCATACGGGTAACAGTTCAACTCAAATCACAGAGTACGGAAAACATGTTTTTCTTTTCTTTTCTTTATTTTCATATTTTTCATTCTTTTATTACTTTTTCTTCCTTTCTTACTTTTATTTGAGATATATATATATATATATATATTAAAAGATAACTAGTACATTTGAAAACTTAACTTGAAGTTAGGCACTAGAATCTTTGGGCAACTTAGACTTGAAGCCAGGTGTAACATACTATTGTATAACTTATACTTGAAGTCGAGCATGATATACCATTGTGGAACTTAGACTTACCCGATGTACCATCGGTCACTTACTTTGTTAGTAATCATTATTTATAAGAAACTTGATCATGCAAATCTTATTTATGTAACTCTTACTTGTATTTATTATCTCATCGTGCGTATGCATATAATATTATCGTTGTTGAAAAATAGTAATAAATCATCGGTTAAATTTCACTCTCGATCATAGGTCGAGGGCATCGGGAATCCATCATATATAGTAATTTACATCACCGTAATAAAATCTTAAAGCCACCAAAACCCTAACCAATGCTTATTTACCTGAATGCATATTATCCATGCAACAATTCATATCTTACATAAATTATCAATCATCGTGCATATAAATTATATAGATTGAGATGACAAAGACTTTGTCTTATGTAGTCGGACGAGGCAATTGAGGTGGCCTCTGCTGAGCTTATCGGGGACACTCTTTGATCTGATGTCTACGATCTCCACAATTGAAGCATCCTCCAGTGATTAACCGGCAGTCACCTGACTGATGTCTCTTACTACAATGACTATATATCTCGAACCTAGGTGTTGAAGGTACAGGCTGCACAAATCCTGGTCTCATAGTATTATGGTGGGGGATTTGAAGTGTAGGTGCATCTACTTGAGGCTGAACTGCAGTCTTGGGCCTTTTCTCTTGTGGTGTCATTCTATTAGTTTGGTCTCTAACTATTTCCCTTTCTCTCAGGTTTGTGTCCTTTCTTTTGAAGAAGTACCCCTTTGAATTATTCTCGGCTATCTTAGCCCTACTCACAATCTCTCCAAAGGTTTCTAGTTGTAGGATGTAGACCTATCTCGATGAAGGCCCTTAGACCCCTTGCAAAGTACTTCCTGACTCTCATATTTTCAAATGAAATAAGTTGCGTTGCAAATGTCGAGAGATTAGCAAACTTGGCTTCATATTCTGTTACGGTCATCTCCCCCTGTTTCAAGGTGAGAAACTCAATTTCCTTTTGTTCACTAATGAACGCCAGGAAGTACTGCTTGTAGACCCATCCAATAACTCTCCCCAAGTCCATGGTTGTCTTGCTCTGGTCAAATCTCTCTACCTAACTGTAGATCTCCACCAGTGCTCGACTTCACCTTTCATGATGAAGGAAGCTCAATAAACTATTTGTTCGTCGGTACAACGAAGTACCTTGAAGGTCTTCTCCAACTGCATGATCCATGCTTCAGCAACCATTGAATAAGTAGTCTGATTAAAAGTTGGAGGCCTAAGTCTTCTGAAAGCCTCAATGTATGCGGCATGATGTAGAGGAGGAGGAGGAGGTGCAGACACAACTACCTGTTCAGGTACAGCTGCAATAGGCTGTCTAAGCTACCAGAAGTGTCATTGCTTGGGGCAATGGATCCTAAAATCTGTGTCAAGTTGGGCTGATCATCGTCCTCTGGAGCTCTTTCTCCAATACAACTTCCTATGTTTCCATGACCACGGTTTCCTCGCCTCATTTCAATAGTCTTGAGGGCAAATAGTAAACGAAATATTTGGGTTTCTACATCTAGACATTCCACATTAATTCCCATAAGGACACATGCATTACAATGGTACACATTTTTTTAGAAAATTAATATAAATGGAACAAATGGTGATGCATTAAATTCGGGTCTCTACACTCCCACTCCTCGACTAACCTTGGCATCCGTTGGAAAAAATTATGAGTGGGTCGGTGTAGATACTCAAAGGGACTAGTCCTTTTTTTTGGGTCAAAAAGTTATCATGTAACACACACCCAAAGGGACTAGTCCTTGAGGGGTGTGTGGGGTTAAAGGCTTGAGTTGAGATTGTACGGCAGTGTGGTGTGTGTAGTTAGTATGTTATATAAAAAAAAGGGACTAATTTTTTTTTTGTTGGGTAGAAAAGTTATCATGTAACACACACATACACCCCAAACATGCACACATAGTCGAAATAGTTATTGGCTCGACAGCTTTGGGACACCCTCCGTGACCAAAAAAATACATTTCTTTTCCATTTCCATTCAAGAGTTCTTATGTGTTTCCATGCCACTTTGAGATCTCAAAAAATGGACAAATTTATTTTATTAGGAACAATTAGTCACTACAAAAAGGATAACGGTAACCCTACCATTAGCTACTTTATTTATGAATTTCATACTAGTAGAAATACACTAGCAGAGACCCCGTGCGATGCACGAGTGAATAAATTTTTTTAAAAAAAAAACAAAATAAAACAAAACAAAAAATAGAATATAGTAGAAATAACCACTTATAAGGCAAACAAACATTATGAAATTGTTAAGATTTACTTTTTTTTTTTAAATTCAATCAAACTACTACGAAAGGAAAAGAACCTTAATGTCAATTCCGACTTCTAGGAATGATGGATACCTGTATGGCCATCCTTTTGGCAACCCATTAAAGTCTTTCCCCACTACCATACACAACTCCCTTCCGACACGAACCAGTTTTGCCACAAATTGCTTCAGCCGCCCCCTCTCAACCTCTTGGTTTGGGAAGAAGCAAATCAATGGATTCAAATGTTTTT
Source organism: Tetracentron sinense (assembly GCA_015143295.1). NCBI lineage: Eukaryota > Viridiplantae > Streptophyta > Magnoliopsida > Trochodendrales > Trochodendraceae > Tetracentron > Tetracentron sinense. The sequence goes on from JABCRI010001456.1 coordinate 25,848, forward strand.
GGCTTGCTTGAAGAATTAAAGAATGCAAGCGACCCTTACTTGAATAGCACATTTTATTTATATATAAAAAAAATGATAGGTAAATGGACATATACTCAAATTCAATTGAAAAAACAATAACAAAAAAAAAAACTTACAGCTATGCAAAAGGCTGTATGGACTTCTATTGTGCGTCACCCTTTTTCAACTTCTCACCAATACTGACAGGGAACTGTAAAGCGGCCCTATCAACTTCCCATATATCTCCACCTTTTTTTCAGATTTGTCTTTAAGGCCTTCATATCAAAAGGCTCATAAAATTTCCCGTGTTCCTCTTGTACATTTCCACAAACATAAAGTGGACGACAATTACATTCCAATCTCTAAACTTGTATTTTTAATCAAAACAATAACCCTTACATGACAAGCAGAGGGAAAGATGGAATTCAAGCCAAAAAAAATTAATAATGAAAATCACTCCCTATCATTGTATCTTTCTTAATGGCTTCGACGTCTTGCACATATTTACCCAAATCTGGTGACTTTGCAACCAAATCCCCCACTTCAAGGTCAATTTCAGATTATGAGTGAGTATTTTACAAATGTTGAGCTCTCAAGTGCACAGGAAGCTTTACTTTACATGGTAGGTGACATAGGAAGTCTTTATAAGCAACCAATGCCGAACAAAAACCTACCCATCACAAGAAAATTTAGGGAAAATGTTTTGATTTGGTGTTCTTTAGAGTAATAAATATGTGAACCCATTTGAAGTTTTGAACACGGGTTTGTTAAAATTTTACCCTAAACATATATAACTGACAATAGTGCCCAAGTGATGCTGGAAATGATGTTGGTTCTCTTCTTCTTGGCATTGCTTCGGTTGAGCTACCAGAGTAGCAGTCAGGTGCTAGGACGGTAACTCGGCATTGATGGCAAATTGATTAGCCATCGACGGCCTTGCTGGGTCGATCGTAGCCGAGCTGGTCTTGGACATCGTAGAACTGAATAGTAGTAAGAGCAGAGTCGAAATCTTTGACTCTTCTTCCACCATAATAATTCTGATTGATCTTGGTCTTCCTTCTCAAATTCTTCTTCTTTTTCTTCTTGCTTTGGTTTAAGAACTCGGTGATGTAGCATTGGGGAGATAAAATGCTTGCATTGGAAATGCACTAGTGGGGAGATTAGACATCACTTTTTGGAAGATGAAACCTACCCTGTATTGGAAATAACCAGCTATCTTTATTCAAACCCAACTATCTTTGTTACACCATATGAGAGAGAGGAATAAAGGAGGCAGAAAGACTTAACCAGCTATCTTTATTCAATCCCAACTACCGTTGTTACACCATATGAGAGAGAGGAATAAATGAGGCAGAAAGAGTGATGTGGCAACAAAAACACAAAAAACAGATCAAATAGGAGTGCCACGTTGACATCCTATTTCTTTAGTATATACTAGCAAACACCCCGTGCGATGCACGGGACAAAAGATCGATGAAACTTAGAAAAATCAAATAGTGAAAGAATAAATGTTAAAACAACTACCCCTTTGCTATGAAAATAATGATAACAGAACCTCAATCATAATTACAAATAGAAAGAGAAAATGAAGTTCTACATCAATCAACACTTAAGTATTGACACATGTAAAATAGAAGAAATTACAATATTTGCCCCTTATTCACGGAAAATGGAATTTCTAATTAAAAAGACAACCAAAACCCTATTTGTTACAAAACCTTATAAACAGGTAACACGATTTTGTTGTAAATGAGCTTCCCTCACACTCTATAAGAAAATTGAAGAAGACTTGTAACTACAAGGAATGCAAAAAGAAATCAATTTGAATATTTCAAACATGAGAAAGGAGCCTAAAATTCAATGCTTACCTATAATGAAAGAGCAAACAAAAGGTTGATCAGCATGGGCACGGCCAGCCCATTCGCGATAAAATATAGCTATACATGTATAAGTTTAGTCCAGGTTCTTTTCAGTTGGTTGATTGATAAAAGAATCAATTCGTAATTAAGTTTCAACTAAAGTTAAATTCTAGACTGACCTTTTAAGTCATCCCAATTGTTCTTCACCATTAACTAACAGCATCACATTCACCCAATACCAAAACATAAAACTCATGATATATTGTAATTTTCTTTATCAAACAAAGACTGGATAACCCAAACTTTTGTAAATAAAGTGATATAAGCATGTTGTAATACAATTAGCATCAACAATTAACAATGATAACAACCACACACGATAACCATTGTGAATGAGAGCAGCCACATTTTTCTAGGCATGGTAATACAGTAAGGCTACAACCCCAGTTAGTAGCATTAGTATTTGTTAATTGGTTAAAAGTTGGAGCCTAGCATGTTAGCTTAGCCAAACGGTCTATTACCCCCTCTTGTAAAATGGTTAAGCAAATTATCTGGGGTTATCCGTATCTTCTTATTGGGCCAAAAAAAAAATCACAACTCTCCCCCCCTCGTTCTCACCACCACCACTAGCACCATGGCTTTGGTATTGAAGCTGCTTCTTCCATACTTTTATTGGTGGCACTCCACCACACAATCTCTCTCTCTCCATTATCCCTATTCAATCATAGAATCATCCATTGTAAATTTATATTTTTGAGGAGATATTCATATGAAATTAAAGGAGACTTACTCGGTAGTGGTGGAAGAGAACATCCTCTTGAGGTCCCAATCATCTTTCCCACTTGCTTGTCATTCCATAACATTAGAGGCAAGCAACCATAGTTCCGTGTCTATGTACCCACCATCTCTTTTGGCTCGTATCATGGGTGTTTAAGATGAAGCTCCATACCATTCAATAAGAACAAAGCACCATAAAGCAATAAAATAAGAATGTTGATAAGAAATGGGGTTTTACTGTGATCAACAACTGTGTTTACGCTTCAAGGAAAATAAAAAACAAAGTTACATGCAACAAAGTACGATAAAACAATAAAATAAGAACACGGAGAAGAAATGCCCATGTACATGCCCTCTGAAAATTTTAAAAAGATTAGAGTTGCAGGAAGGATGTTTTAAAGAGAGGAGGAGGTGTTCCAAGGTTGCTGAGCAAGAATACAAACACCAATCTAAATGAAGGCCTCACCTGAACCATATCAAATCCCAAAAAATGATTTCATTCTCTCAACTGTAAATTTGTGTCTGCTTTTTTTAATCAACAAATGATGCTTTGCATGAAGAATGGTAAAGTGAAAGAATAGATTGTCATTTGGAGTTTGGGGTTTCTTGAAAAGAGTAATGGTAGACGTTTGGTTTCCTGAGGAAAAAGTTTTGTAAAAGAAGGGTTTAATTGAGGACGTGAAGGGAGGGTGGGATGGAGGAGGAGAGAGAAGGGATTTATGTGGAGAGAGTAATTTGGGAAGACTTGAGATTGAAACATGTGGGGGAGATGAATGGGGGAGAGAGTAACTGAGTAATTGTAGACGTTGTGGGAGGGGTGGAATCTCTTTATGTAACACTTAAAGAGTCTATTTTAGAGGAAAAAACGTGGGAGTAGAGAGAGGAGAAGAATAAGTGGAGGGATATAGATCAAATGGTCCACTTTAGTGAGGTCGAAATTTGTAAGGTTCAGATTTGCTTTCCTATGTAATAACGGTTAAAGAGTTAAAACTCAATTTGAGAAGAAGTAATGTGGGAGTTGAAAATTTAATAATGATCCATTATGTGTTATGTGTGTAATTAATTTGGAAAATAATAATTAGAAGTTAATTAGTTAGTGGTATTATATAGGAAGCCAAATGACATGTCATCAATTGATTGGATCAACTAAAGGGAGAGTGCCATGTTAGAAGACACATAACAACAAACTGAAGACAAAATCGAGAGATTTGAGGTATGCCACATGGCACCAACCAGCATATAGTATAGTATTAGTACAGATATATATATATATATATATATATATATATATATATTATCTTATATGCAACCTAAATAAGATGTCAAAACTATAATGATATTAGTAGGCATAGAGAAATATCCAACTCCTCAGGTAAAAGATGTATTAGGACTGGGTGTATGTCGCGCCCCAAAATCCCACCTAATTTAATGTGAGACTTTGGTTCGTGACTTAATAATTAATTCCATAACTTCCTGTCATAAAGTATTTAAGGCAATTCTAAAAACATGGACCTAAATTTTTTTTTCTCTTCAAATAAATGCTAATCAAGTCCAATATCTGAAATAAATACTAAGACATCATAATCAATTTAAAATCATCCTCTATGAATCCCCAATCATAAATTCAAAATAACTATAAATTCATAATTAGTCTATTACAAAGTCTAAAATCCAAAATACTAGTGATCTAATGTCCAGTGTATGGCCAACAATCCAGATTTCATTCTCCATCAAGGTAATCACCTGTTGGTTCTTCCTGCTCCTCCTCGTACTCTTCCTCATCCCAATGTCCTGGAGCATCGGTATCAAAACTATAACCTGCCGACAACAACAGTCATCAGCTGAGTAACAAGTTACCCAGCGTATATATAAAATCCTATCTAACAATATAACGAGATTTAATACAAACATGGTTTAAGATTCACATATCATGTGAGTATGTAATAATTCAGAGTGCGGAAGCATAATTTAATTTCGATTCTTACACATGATCATTTGTGCTTATTTCTCTTGTTTATCTTGCTTATTTTTCTGTTCGTGAATTTATCCAACAACATGCAAATGCAATAACTTAATATAACTCTACCCCATATATCGGGTAGAGACTAACATATACCCTACTTTCCGAAGTACCACACAATATACACATTATCTGGTGTATACGGCTTGTCTACATATTATCCGGTGTATACGGCTTGTCTACACATTATCTGGTGTATACGGCTTGTCTGCACATTCGCCGGTGTATAGGGTTGATCTTACCTTTATCATAGGCCTGTGGGTACTCGGTCACCACAAAACTCAATCATGCATAATGTCTGTATCCTTGTGTACTTGCATAATACTTTTCATCTTGTTTATTCTCATGCTTGTTCATGTTTAGATTTCATGAATCCGTGTGCGTGAAATAAAAATGCTTGTAAATCATGCATATATTTAAACATGTAGGGGTTCTCATAAATGATCAATATAAAACATAGATTTGTCAAATAAAATAAGGGATAATTTTATTTATCGTGTCTAAATTTTCAATACACCATTATAATCAAATAAATCTCACAGGCCCTTAGTTTTTAATACACATCATGATCTCAAAGCAAACTTATAATAGTTCATTAATTGCAAACATCATCCCTTTCCTCCATTCTCATCATCCATACACTACAAAAATCAATCACCTTCCCCTTGTTGATATAAAATTACAAATCATGAAGAACATCTTTCACAAATAATTTTCACAATGAAATCACCATCTAGAACATTTTCTATTCATTATATACTATCCATAAGAAATCATGATTTTAAAACTCTCTAACATCCTATACAAATTTTTCAAGGGGAAATCGTGATTTAAAACATCACAAAATCATCATATATATTTTTTCATAGGAAAATCCAGGTATAAACATCATAAGATCATCATATTTATTTTCTATAATAGATTAAAACATCATAAGCATATTTACTCTTGTTGCTCTTGCTTTAGATCTATTACTTCATCATATTTATCTCAAAAATCCCTATATTGATAGGAAGGAAGTCATATTTACCTCTCCTGATCGTTTCCCTACGATCACGCGCTTGTGAATGGGGTTGATCTATGCTTTTTCACCATTCTTCCTTGAAAAACCTTTTATCCATCCTCTTGGATCTCTCAAAAATCTCTTCTCTTACTCTCTTTTAGGTCTAAAAAGTTTTAGAAACCCTTAACCCACGAGTATAAGGGGTATTTATAGTATTGGGAGCCCTAGGGACTCCACAAGTCGGAAAAACGCGCAAAAATAGGCCAAAACAACGTTTTTGGCAATCTGTTGCCGCCAGGGGCGATCGATCGGCCATGGCTCCGATTTTTTTAAAAAAAAATCTTTTGCTATTTTTTGGTTTTCTTTCTTTCATGTAATTAAACCTCAAAAACGACTTGAATTTAGTGTTTTATTTGGGTTTTAAAATCACTACTTTTCGCATTAATTTATAGGCTTAAATACATTAAAGAATTAAACACATGATTCCATAGCATTTAATAAAGATCACAGTTATTAAGAAATAATAAATTCGGGTTTCTACAGTGTACAAATGTATATTTGAAAAATCCAAAATCAAACCCAGTTGCATAATCACCAATAGGATTTTTTTAATTACACTTAAAACAATAAACAATTAAAAAGCCATTTTAGGAACCCCAAAATCACAAATAGTTTTATATATGTAAAACAAATCAAAAAGGAATCACAAATAGATTTTAAGCCATTTAAAAAAAAAAATGCAAACCCCATGACCCTTGAACCGAAATTCAAAACTGAAAAACATGAACGAAACAAAATTGCGGCCACTTTTAATTGATGGATCTTGATCTTTTTGTTTTATGGATATCAAATTGGGAATGGGTCTAGATGGCTTACTGGCCTATTTGGTATAGATGATGTTTCCTCACCTAAAGATGAAAATGACCTTGAAAATGAGGAAATATAGGAATTTGAGTCATCATTCAAGCCTTTCCATCTCCATAATGCATTGAACGATCTCATGATGCTCCCGAAGGACATGCTCGATCTTGAATGGATCCATCAAAAAAGAGGTTAAATCCTAAAACTTAGGCCCTTCCATTTAGCATATTCAAGTGTATAAGTTTGGTTCAAATTTGATGTTCTCTTCTACTAAACCCTTGAAGATGATTAAAGGTAGAAGTATTGAGGATTCCGCTTGCAATTCACGTTCCATCAAATGGATCTCATGGCCAACTCCTCCCAAGTAGTCATGAAAATAGAATATGGGTACAATTTCTTCGTTGTAATTTTGATTTTAGTTCAGCTAATGGAAAAATAAAACGACAATATGCCATAGTGGAGATGAACAAAGATATCTAAGAAGCATTTCATCAAACAGATTCAGTGCGTCATTAAAAACACTGCATTCTGCATAAAGATAAAGAATGATGCATGTGAAAATGGTGAAGGAAGAAGTATGAGTGATAATATGCATACTTAAAAATAAAAACAATCCATAGGTAACCATACCTGGTGCGAAAATCCAAACTGAAGTTTGATAAAGTGAATTCATCCTGTGATTTGTTAGAATGAGGATGTTGCTGAAGAACAAAGTCGCAAACCTATAGTGATTTGTATGAAGATCAAAGATGGCATTGGTTAGATTCAATGAATGGTGTTCAATGTGTCGCGCCCCAAAACTCACCCTAGGAGTTAGAGTGAATCTTGGACGAGACTTGACATAATTTGATAAACCATCCTGCCAAACAGAGTCAGAGGCACCTAGCGGAAGCGAATGCATGATACAATGAAAGCAAAATATCTATCTCGTTTATATATAAACAATTATCCTAAGTTATATACAATATCCAAAAGACAAGGTGGACATGCCCACCACAACATATACAAGTATAACCCTCTTGCCCACGCTCGATGTCTACTACACAAAACCTAACTAGGTCCAATAGTCCCCATCACCAGGTTGAGGATCCTCCTGAGGTGCCTCTTCAACATACTCCTCTTCCTCCCATGGGTCGGGAGCACATATATCAAAAGGAGCAGTTGCTCTACTAGTACCTGCCGACATCAAAAGTACGACTGAGCATGGAATACTTAGCGGGTACCTACTACTAACCAACAAGTCGTAGAAATAGTGTATAATAATAATGATAACAATAAGCAGAGCACTAACATTAAACAGAACAACAAGCAATTGATATTCATGCATGCTTGAAATCATGATCGGTGAAACCTCGGTAAATTCTTGTGTACTTGTCTTACCTTGTTACTTACATTTTAAATCATGTTTTCGTGCTTGGAAAAAATTGTCTTGTCATGTCTTGTTCTTGTCTTGTACTTGTGAGAACTTGCTTGCATGATCATGGATGCAAATGCATGTATGCTTCTCATGACATGATATGCATATGCTTGCTTGAATTTAAACGTGCTTGCTGGTCATGCATGCTTGAGATGTTAATGCCTTTAAACAACTTGAAGTCGGGAGTGTAAGCTCCCTTCAGTGAATCATGTCAAACTATTTGAAGTTGGGAGTATAAACTCCCTTAAGCAAAAATGCAATGGAAGCAACTTGAAGTCAGGTGCAAGCACCCTTCATGAAAACATGCATGCTTGAAAGGGGCACTAACATCTTGCTTGTCATTGTGAAAAACTCGGTGAGACATTCCCGAGGATATGCCCTACCATTTTACCAACCCTTACGTTTGGCCTTGTCATGGTGTTCGTAAATCGAGCCATTTTATTATTGTTTTCTTGAAATCAAAACTCGGGGTTCGTACTTGAAAACTCTAACCCTACATGCATGTCGTGCTCGTGAGATCGTATACAATTAACTCATGAAATTTAATAAACATGGTAGGCTCAAAATTATTCAAGGCAATATTTCATATCAACGAAATTAAATCTACAAGCATGTCATTCTAGAAAGCGAGTAAATCTACAATCATGCTATTATAGAAAACTAGTAAAGTTCATTTCATTCAACATACCATGTGTGTTCATTATTTGTACAATGCCCTTCCCATTTTCTTATTACATTTCAACCATCCATAGGATCCATCATCCAAGTTCATCATCTATTCATGGGGTTCATCTCATATCATGTGAACATTAGGGGAAAGTAAGAAAATTAGAGCATACAAGTAATAAAGGAAGGAAAACATGAAAAATTGGGGAATAGAGGTACCGACCTTCAATAGACGAGGAAAAACCCTCCAAAATGTGTGTGGGTCGCTACCGAGGTTGGAAGAAACCCCCTTGCTAGATTTTGGGAAGATCACCCTTGATCTTGATCTTCTTCTTCTTCAATCTCAAACTCTCTTGGCATCTCTTATCTACTTCTTCACTAATCTCCCTTAGGCTTTCTTTAGGTTTAGGGTAAGCCAAAACCCCCAAATACAACCCCCTATTTATAGGCAAAGAGGAGAAACCCTAAAAATCCCGAAATAAAATTCTGGGTTCGCGACCTATGATCGGTCGTAGATTTCTACGATCGATCGTAAATCTTCTACGATCGATCGTAAACGTTACAAAGAGTTTTGTCCATTTCTGAAATTCTACGATCGATCGTAGCTCACCTACAATCGTTCGTAGGGTATAGACGATAGTTCGTAAATCTGACAGTAAATTTCTAGATTTTCTCGTTTTCGTAATACGGCCATAACTTTTGACTCGTTCGTCGGATTTTGACGATTCAACTTGCCTTGGATTCGTCATTCGAAAATGAACATTTTTGGTGTTTTAGAATCTTCCAATTCTACTGTATTCATGGACCAAATTGCCCCTAAAGTTGATTGATCCGCAAATGGAGTTCAGTAACCCAGATTTTCAATAGATCCGACTTCGGAAATCCACTTTTAATTAAAGTAAATGACATTAAGACTTTAATACATGTCAAAAATATCCGGGGTGCAACACAATGTCAAAGAAAATCATAGATAACCATACCTTGTGCAAACTCCAAACAGGATGATTCAAAAAATTGAGTCCTTTGTTGTGTGAAGTTGGAATGTGATTTGAATTGATAATGATTACAAATTTGGACAAAGAAGATGAGAATAGGGATGGAGATAGCTTGATAGGGGGCTTGGTACGTGCTATGAAGGAGTAATGGTTAATGCATTGAAGGAGTTACGTTTAGGAAGAGATTTTGGGAAGAAGACACTGAAGAAGTAAAGTTTTGGGAATGTACTCTATTAGGCGTACTTATGTGGCAGATCTATACCATGGGGATACACAGGAGCTACTGTAATGTAGGAGCTGAAACTCGATCAGGCGCACTTGTGTGGCAGACCTACACATTGGGAGATATAAAGGAGCTGCTGTAATGCAGAAGATGATGTATAGGAAGAGAGAACATTGCAACAAGGGAGGTGTGGTTGCAGAACCCTTCAACTTCCGCATAAAAAAATGGTGCAAAACGGGGAGAAGAGGAAGAGGTAGGTAGGCAGGCTGACGTGAGTTATGAACTCTTAGAAATGTTGGATAAGTAGTGTAAGGGATAAAATTCGTATTTTAATCTTGTGTTATGGCAAAAAGCGTGTTTTTGGTGTTAAACGTTGGATATGAGCTTATATGTGTTAGTTTAGTACGTATTCGTTGCGTGTATAACAACTAACTCGTTATGCTCCTCACAACGGGAACGTTGTTCTCTAGACAACGAACTCGAAGTCATCAAGACAACGGTATCGTCCTCGTTGTGAACAACGAGCCCGTGCTTATGTCGACAACGAGCCCGTGCTTATGTCGACGAGCCCGTGCTTATGTCGACAACGAGACCGACTTTTAAGAGGCGATCATTTGTCTCTGACGTTATGTAGAGCCCCGGACCTTTTCACATTTAATGCATGACACTTTCATAGCCATTTTGCCTTTAAAGTAGTACAATTAATAAATAAGGAAGAAATTGAAAATTTCGAAACGTCAGAAATGTTTCTTTTCGAAGTATGAACCCAACGCAAGTTGAATCGTCAAAATCCGACGAGCGAGTCAAAAGATATGGCCAAAACAGTCTGGACCTGCAGACCACCGATCGCTCGGAGGCTATCAACTGGTCAAGATTTTTGTATGGGAAAATTTTCCAGAGAGTGAAATTTTAACCGATCGCTCGGTTATGAAACCGATCGATCGGTAGGCAACCGATCGATCGGTCATAAACACCGATCGCTCGGTACTCGCGTTTTTGCAGAAATTTTAGTAAGGGTATTATGGTCTTTTGGTCGGTTTACTCTTACCTTAAGAGTCTTGCCCGAGCCCTTAGGGCATCATTCGACACTTAGAGAGTTTGAGAGAATAGGAGAAAGGGGAGAAGGCGATTCCAACCTAGGGCTTGTCTTTGGAAGAGAAATCAAAGGGGTTTTGAGACCCTAGATCACTTCAAGTCCGGCTTTTCTCCAAGATCACGGCTCAAGCACCCGTGGAGAGCGTTCCCCAAGCTAGGGCAGCACCTCACGGTCATTTTTGGAGGGGGTTTCTTCCTCATTTCTTCAAGGTCGGTACTTCTTGCTACCCTCCTAATTATAGTTCCTTCTTTTACCTTATTTCTCTTTGTTTTCTTTCATTTACACATGTGCTATGAGATGGATGGGTGTGAATGGTGAATGGAGACGGAATTGGCGATTGGATGCCGTGTGAAATGATGTGATGAATGAAATGGGGAGGGCATTGTATCCATAATGAACAAACCCGTATGATGTGAGCATAACCCACCTAGAAAAGCATGTTGTAGGGTTAATAAATAATGAATGCACCATGTTTGATGAAATGCCAAGGTGAATGAAATGAATAATAAATTAAGAAATTGCATGTTTAAGGTTTATGGAAATTGCTAGGGTCATGATAGTGTGATTGTTCGCTTTCCCTAAATGATATGAATACTAAATTGCTCAAATCATTGATGTTATGTGTTATGAATTACTCAAATGCCATATTTAATTCCAAATGCAAGTATGCACATGACCTCACGAGCACGCATACATGACATGATTTACCGAGGTTTTCAAGAATGAGATTTAGAGGTGGGGCATATCCTACGATATGTTTTACCTCGCTTTTGGCAAGGACAAGACAATCATGCATTTTCATAAGAAGGGTCTCCCTTCCCTCGTAAGTGCATACATATCATAAGAAGGGTCCCCCTTCCCTCGCAAGTGCATCTCACAAGGACATCTCACAAGTGAATCTCACAAGTGGAAGGACAAGCATGAGCATTCTAGGAAGAAGGGTCTCCCTTCCCTCACAAGTAGATTTCTTTTCAGAACAAGCAAGCATGATGCACGCATGATACAAGCATGACACGCATGACACGGTAGACAAGGTTTCAAGCATAAAAAGGGTAATTTCAGTCAAGTCAAGTGCACAGATTTCAAGGGTTTTATCGGCTTTTCATGAACTGCAAGCATGATTATGAATTTCCTTATTTCTTTGTATGATATTAACTGTTCCTGATTCATATATATCTATATTGTTTCCTGGGTATGCATTGCTATCTCTTGCTATAACTGTTGGTTAGTATTTAGTACCCGCTGAGTATTCCATGCTCAGCCGTACTTCTTATGTCGGCAGGTTCTGAGGGAGCTGCTACTCCATTTGATGTTTGTGCTTCTGGTCCATGGGTGGAGGAGGAGTACGTCGAGGAGCCTTTGGAGGAACCTCCCGTAGAGGGTTATCAGTAGGTAGTGTTAGATTCTGAGTGGATTAGCTGTGGGTGAGCATAAGTGATTATATCCATGTATTTTGGCGGGCATGTCCGCACTTTCTTTGTTTTGATTTCTTTGTATTAAAACTTGGTCCATGTGTATATACTTAGAGGTTTGTTAGACTTCCGCTGTGTTTTATAGTTATGCTTCCGCTGTTATCCTCTATTGTATATGCTCTATGGGTGTTTTGTAGGTGGTTTGTCAAGCAAGTCATGTAAGTCATGATTTAGTCGTCCACGATTCACTCTAACTCCTAGGATGGGTTTTGGGTCGCGACACGTTAGGTGGAAAGCACTGTCTTGGCATTTATTGCTAGTCACCTCAGGTGGGTTTTTGACCCATAAACCGACTTAAAAATTAAAGGCTCCCGCGTGTACTGCGTTCGTCATCAAATATGTCTGACATATTTGGTAATACGTGGCAAGCTTATGACATGGTCAACCAAGTCATTGATGGTCATCTATGGGCATCTCAAGCTTAACCTATAAATACCCCAGACTCCCAGTGCATTAGGATCATTGAAAGAGGGGTATCAAAACTTAGTGCCTTAAATTTCACCTTAGTATTATAAACTCACTGTGTTTCAGTGTCTTTGTATTTATAAGTTACCTCCTTCATTTAACTGACTTTATCATCGGAGTTGTTTCAGGGTGCCTCCTCTCCTTTGTTGTTTTTAGTCTTAGTTTCACGGAAAAGTTATTCTAATTGCTCTACCAGTCTAGAAGCTATTGACGTGCTGAACTCGGGAAATTATTCCCCCACAAAATGGCGCCGTCTGTGGGAAAGTTTGTCTGATACAATGTGATAAGTTGACTCGAAGGCTCCTTGCTTTTTTACCACCATGTCCGACCATTCTCCTATCTCACCGATGGATGAATAGGCCCCAGAGCCAGAGCTATCTCAAGCAGAGCAGATTATCATGCTACTGCAATACCAGCAATCCCTCTTGACGCAGCTTACCAACCAGCAGCAGTTGTTGCAGGAACAGATCGAGGTTTGGGCACAAGCATCAAATCTTGCATTACTCCAGGGCGACAATCATCGGCCAGCAAAACGACGTCCCTCCAGGCGAGCCGACCCGATACTGTTCACTGCTCGCCCTTCTGCGATTATGCGAGTCATAGAGGATGACCCGAACTTTAAATGGCCGTCTCCTCTCAATCGGGACATCACCAAAGTGCCTCGAGCGCGAGAATATTGCAAGTATCATAAGAGTCATGGTCATACGACCAATTGCTGCTGTGATTTAAAGGCCTATTTGGAGAGTCTGGCGCGAGAAGGCTTTTTAGCCGAGTTTGTACTTCCTGCTGATGAGTCGGAAAACCCGTAACTTGGGGATGTCGCTGTACACGTGTTCTGTGTTCTTTTCTTGTCTTGTTCCATGACTGTTTTTGTTGTTTCTACCAGTTGAGATATCAGCTAGTGTGGGGACTTTTGTACTTTCTTCTCAGTGTTTTCTTTTTTATTTGTGAATTATCTAATGAATCTCTTTTGTTTTGTCCGATGTTGTGTGAAACATGTGTACTTCGCAAAATCTTTCATTATCCGTTGAGATATTATGAGCGCGAGAAAAGAGAAGAAAAAGACAGTGCAAATGCATCTTCGGTGTCATTATAACCTTGCTCTCGTTGTCAAGATGACAGACTTATAGGCACGGTATCGTTGATACAAGCTCGTTCTCATTGTCTGTTCGTTCCTTCTCGGCGTTCAATGTCTTCAGTAATCATATCACAACGGACAACGTTTGCAAAAAATTCTGGAGCCGTGTCAAAAGTGAATATTGGAGCCGTATCAGAGTGAATTCAATTTTAGTGACTTAGTGGGAGTGAATTAAATTTCAAACACCCAAGAGAGTGAATTTAATTTCAAAACACACAAGTATATGAGTTCGTGCCTTTATAAAAAAATCCCGCTATGATGACATCGAACGCCTATACAGTATATCGAAGTGTCTTCTCCAAGCATGTTCCGGTGTTTCTTCAATATCTATATTTCAGTGATTGACAAACAAAGATTTCAGTGATTGACAAACAAAGAAAGGTCATCAAGGTGAGTACAAATCGATTTAAATTTACTGCATTGATTACATATAGTGTACATATATTATATATTCGTTGTGAAAAGTTCCAACAAGTATGATATGACGAGCAAAGTTACATATCCAAAGCATCGTCTAGAGCAAAGACGACAAGTATCATTATACAACAGAGTTATCTTCAATATTTATAATTTCGGTAATTAAAGGATCATTAGGGGGAGCAGGTATAGTTGGAGCTGGTTCAGTGGGCAGAGGAGGTTCCTCGGTTTCCTTTATCTCATCATCTCGAGTATTATCCTGAGCAGAGGATTCAGAATCAGAATCATTAAGTCTTCTTTGTTCTCGGAGTTGCCGCATTATGATTTCTTCAATTTCTTTGCGGTCTTCATCCAGTAGCTGATCCATTTGAGTTTGGAAATGAACACGGAGGGATTCCGTGAGAGCGTCTTCGGCAACTTCAATTTCTTTCTCTTTTGAAGCTTGAGCTTCATCGAGCTGTTTTGCCAGGTTTCTTTTTCAGCTTCAGATGCTTCAAGACACCGACGCAGTATGTTTAAAACTTCACCTCTACTCTGATAAACAACATTTTCTGCTTGCTCTAGTGCCTTCTTCTCCCTATTTTCTGCATTACGAGCCTCTTGCCAAGCTGCGTCTCGCTGTATTATCATCAGAGCAAGTTTATCTTTGACAGACTTTAGTTCTTATCAAGTTTTCTCCAGCTCGTATTTCCATTTCTTTTCTTCACCTGTTCCTTTCTTTTCGAGCTCGTTAGGTGGACGTGTTCTGGACATTATTATAGTCTTCATATAATCCAGCAAGCATATTATTCATTTGGGCCAGAGAATTATCGTTAGTATGAAATTTGATTAACAGTAGAGCAGATAAGATTCGAGTTCTTACCGTGGCAACAGCTCAGGATGCAACGCCAAACTTTCCCATGAAGTGCATATTATTTGTTACAGTAATATCTTCTGGGAGCCTCATTGCAAATAGTATAGATGTGGCTATATAACCATGGTCCATTGCCGTATGAGCAACGGTAGGGTGTGGGTATCCTCGTGGAAAGGTTGGAATTCATTGCGCAGCCTCTCTGTCCGTTGTCCCTTTTTCTTGAGGTAGTGCAGACGATGAGGCAGTGTTGGGATTTGGAGCAGTAGTGGTGATGGCAGGAGTCAGTGCAAGAACAGGTGTAGCAGTAGTGGTTCGAATTCTAGTAACAAGAGGTTGATCATCCTCTAGCAGATCGTCGGAGCCAAAGAATTCTTTATCGCTATCTATTTCTGGCAGCGCAGATGTTGTAGAAGTTGACTTTACGCCCTGTTGAGCTTGAAGTCTTTTGTCGTATTCTACTTCGCATTGAGCTCGTTTTGCCTTCAGCTGTTTTAGAGCATCGTTCCTCTTTCTCTTTTCCGTCTTCTTTTCCGTTATGGTGAGTTGGGAAGAGCGAGTAGATCTGGGAGCTCGTGGTTTTCGGTGCAGGTGAGGCATGCGATCAACCATTATTCCTCCGAGTTGTCCTGGGGTAGCAGCAGTAGTATTAGGTTAAGAAATATAATCAGCAGCAACTGTGGATTCCGGTGTTGGTAGTGGTCTCCAGGTAATATATTCATCTCCTTTCTCTTGACGAATATTTCGTAATCGTTGTTCCTCTGCAGGAATAAGTTCTGTATAGCGCAGCTTGGAGACGTCTATCCACAAAAGAGGTTATTTTCAGTTATCACAGATATATATAAGTGAAGCAACAGTGAGGAGAGCAGTAATAGCAACCTGAGGAGAATTCGTTGGGAACGGGTCGATCACTCTCATTCCTCCAAGCACCAGAAATAATGAAAGGCATTTCCTTCCAATGTTTATCTATATCAGGGAGATGCATAACGATATCCATAATTTTGGCTCGTTGATTCTAGGCGAAGTATGTCTTATCGTCATCTTCAGGAAATTTCTGGCATTTCACCGTATGACGGAAATGAAAGATGTGTCTGGGTTCTATATTGTATCCATCTCTGTTGAATTTAGTCATCAGAGACATGTATTTGTAAAACCTATGGTGCATCTGTCCAGGGGCTACTTGCAGGGCAAAAAGAACTTCATCGACAACGGGTTCTAATAAGAATCGTAATCTAGCTTCAAACTGAGCAGTATATACAGTGGTGCAAGAAGAAAGGTAGTCAGGATGAACATCTCCTTCGTTTAGATGAAGATAGACATATGAGGGAATCTCGTATCTAGTTCTATAGAAATCAAGAATGTATCTATCTACTGGTTTGGGTATGGGAGCAGGAACAACTATATTTTGGGGAGTATTATCAGTCTGAGCAATTTTTTCATCACTCTCAATCCTAACTATTTCAGTCGACATGGTAAGAAGGTTACGGCTAATAAAAAAGCAAATAGGGTAAACGAAAGAGTAATATGTCAAATATACTACGAATAGCAAGAATAATGAAACAGAAGCAAAACAATAGCAAATGAGATCTTACCACAGCAAATGTTCTGCAAAATCTTTGAATAAGAAGGTTGAAAGTTACAAATCGTGGGAGAAATGCAAATCCGGTAGAGTAACAGTGCAGATAATCCAAAGTAAGGAAGACAAAGGTCCATGCATCTTATATAAATGGCGCCAAAATGCAAAAAACTGACTTAGCCTTAAATCTCCACCATACACGTGAGCACATGATGGGGTAAGATGGTCATTTTCATGAAAATATAATGTATCAAATTAACTATTTTTGTAGGGCGCATTAGCTTGCATCTCGGCCGTACACGTCAATAAAAAGGGGGGCTAGATCGTCTTTTTATGAAGACTGAATAACCGTCGAGGCAGACGAATCGTCTCGGGTTCCGTAAAAGTCATGATGACCAGTCTGCCATACATTAATGAGGTGTGATGTATTTGAGAAACGTGCTACAGTGGTTCCGGCGACATATTTTCGCGTATAATGCAAGCCAGAGATTAAGATCATCAGAGCATCCATAACGAAGTTTGCACAAATGGGGCTAAAAATATAGAGATCTAAGAACGGAGTGCAATCAACGTGGAGTACGGTATTTTTCTTCTGGAATGTTGAGAGGTTTATGATGTTTCGAACTACGTTCAAAGCATCATAAAGGGGCTAATTGTAAGGGATAAAATTCGTATTTTAATCTTGTGTTGTGGCAAAAAACGTGTTTTCGGTGTTAAACATTGGATACGGGCTTATATGTGTTTTTGAGTATGTATTCGTTGCGTGTATAACAACGAACTCGTTATGCTCCTCACAACGGGAACGTTGTTCTCTAGACAACGAACTCGTAGTCATCAAGACAACGGTATCGTCCTCGTTGTGAACAACGAGCCCGCGCTTATGTCGACAACAAGACCGACTTTTAGGAGCCGATTCTCAGGAGGCGATCATTTGTCTCTAATGTTAGGTGAAAAGCACTGTCTTGACATTTATTGCTAGTCACCTCAGGTGGGTTTTCGACCCATAAACCGACTTAGAAATTGTAGGCTCCCGCGTGTACTGCGTTCGTCATCAAATATGTCTGACATATTTGGTAATACGTGGCAAGCTTATGACATGGTCAACCAAGTCATCGATGGTCATCTATGGGCATCTCAAGCTTAACCTATAAATACCCCGGACTCCTAGTGCATTAGGATCATCGAAAGAGGGGTATCGAAACTTAGTGCCTTAAATTTCACCTTAGTATTATAAACTCTCAGTGTTTCAGTGTCTTTATGATTTATAAGTTACCTCCTTCTTCATTTAACTGTCTTTATCATCGGAGTTGTTTCAGGGTGCGAACCCGCCTCCTCTCCTTTGTTGTTTTTAATCTTAGTTTCACGGAAAAGTTATTCTAATTGATCTACCAGTCCAGAAGCTATTGACGTGCTGAATCCGGGAAATTATTCCCCCACAAGTAGTTCATTGAGGGGGGCATTAAATGAGAAAGTTAAGTTTGATGAGGTGGCAAAATGAATTAGAAATTCTGATGAAAGAGGAGTGCCACATTGGGAATCCTATTTCTTTAGTATATAGTAATTTAGTATTTAGTGTAGATATATAGTATAGATAGATGTCCTCCAAGCTTGGGTGGACAGTAACAATGGCTCTCATACAGTGCTTGCCATTAGACCGAATCACCGAAGCGAAGGGCAAATGTGTGGCACGCTGTCTAATAGTGTGCAACGCTTATATTCGGCCGGTGCCATTGCCGCAGTCGTCGGCTTCCCCAAGTCCCTCACCATCGCATGAGAATTCCAAAGGGAAATCCAGTGGTGTTCTCTCCGAGATTCATCAAATTATTTTCCACTTTTCGTTTGACCAGGTTCGTCTATATTCATCTCCGAGATTGTCTAGATTTAATCAATGTCTATTATCAAATTATAGTTTCTGATTTGTTTTTTTTTTGCTTACAGTTTTTATCCAATTTCGTTTGAACAGCCAAAGGTAGTAGCCAATTGTAGTCCACTGGATATGTTTTCAAATCTCTGCAAGGTATGGTCCCTCAAATGTCTTTAGTAAAGATATACTTCAATACATCTTCTTTACCTTATGCTGTTTTATCTTGGATGCAATGGCAATGAATTTAATTGGGATATATTTAGAATCGGAGAAACTGAAACGTTTTCAGCATTTCAAAGCCACAATTCCTGAATTAAGCATCCAAATTGGCCCCTAGAAAGACTGGTATACAGTATCTATCAAAAACTCCTGAAATTTGCTCATAGTGAAATTTGATTGGTACCCAACTAATGTAAAACCCTTTTTTGCTGCTGTTGTAAAACCCTGATTCAAGCAGCTCAAAAGTTGGAATAGCCAAGCTTCCATGTCCTAGAATCCTAGGCGGCTATGGACATTGATATTCTTTGAAAAATTGCTTATGAGTGCTGCTGAGGGTGGACTGGCAAGCCGCTTAACAGTTTAGGTGTTCATATATGGATTTTATTTCTTACTTAAAAAAAAAATGATACAAAATATCTGAGGAGATTGCTAATATATGCATTTTGTAACATTTTTTTAGTGTCATAGCAGATATTTTGCTATTGGAAGTATCAAAATATGAATTAAATATCATTTTTTTATGAGAGACGGTAATAGATTAGATGATGTAATCAGGAAATTGTCCAAATTTCCAGAGGAATGACATGGGATGGACATTGCTCAGTTAAAATGCTGTTCGTAATTGCAACCTCGAGGCAGGTCCCATCCCAGCTTATCTTATTATATGAAGGACGACCAAAACAAGAAAAAAATTGATTGGAAATGGGGAAACAATATAGGTTTAAAGCTGTTTTTGATTGCAGTCAACCTTATTTGTTTTTGATTGCAGTCAACCTTATTAAGTTAATTCATTTTACCACGAATTGAAGTTAGTCTTTTTCTTTTATAAGGATAGTTTTATTCAAGAAGAATGAAAAGCCCCAAATTACACAAACTGCCAATACCTCAAGGTACCCAAGTAGGCATATTTTTCTTGTTCACATACATACTTTCTTAGATTAAGGTTATCAAGTGAAAAGCAAATCCGTGACTATTTCCAGGGTGTCTATGGATGTGCTGATGAACAAAAAGTAAAATTTGGAAATGTTTCTATTAGAGATAACTAGAGTAGAGTACGTGCAGGGGATCTTTCTTCTCACATTGATAAATTATAAAAGGCGTCTCAATTCTCAAGAACACCATCTATATTAGGGTTGGGATACATTAGATATAATGTAGAGCTTTTCAAACCGAGGATCTCTGTTTTCAATGTGACCTGAATTTTTAGTATAATTATATATTTTCTATTTTTTTCCTATTCTGATGCTTATGCAGTTCTTTCTACGACATTGTTTCCACACAACAAATTGTTTCCACTCTCTTAACGGCTACATGAACAAAGGACTTTTTACTTTAGTGGTCCTTCTTGTATCTTTAGTTCACACATGACACAACACCAGCAAGCTAATAGGTGCAGTCGTCATGCGAATTGTATGGACTATCCGTTTGTTTTGGTATACTTTAGGAGCTTTACATGTTTTTGGGGAAGACTATGATGGAGCCTTCTCTCCAACTTCTACGAGTATGTAAGGTTGAACCAACCTTTAGTTCCTATAATATCCATAGAGCTACATCCTGTTTCTGGGGGTGTCTATAGCAGTTAGCATGATTGTCAAGGCGACTTGAGGCGACAGACCCCATAGATGTTTGAGGTGGTAGCTTGAGGCACCTGAGGCGTCACCTGATGAACTCCTTTGCAGTAGAAATTCCCCCATAATATAAGAACTATGTATGTTGCATTTCCTTGAATAAGGGGCCGTAATAAATTTTAAAATCTTCTTGTCAAGATGCACTTTGATGGAACCATCCTTAGAGATAGTTCTAAGAGTAATAAAAATGGATTTCAAGTGTTGGGAATGAAAAAAAAAACATAATAAAAAGGATTCTACAATTATTATTGAAAGAAGGAAGAGAAAGAAAACGTAGGATAAAATAGAAAAAAACAGTCTACAGTGACAGCCGAATGAGAGAGAGAGAGAGAGAGTATGACTACAAATAAATAGCAGGACAGTCAACTGGTCCACTCATTGAGCGAGAGAGAGGATTGGGTAACAAAAAAGAAACATACCTCACATTGTACATTTTTTTTTTCTATTTGCAAATATTTGTTTATTGGATATACAAAACATATTATAGAAACATAGAAAGTAGCGTGTTTTTTTGTTTACCAAAGTTTAATCAACAAACTACCATATTTAAATAAAAATATTTATTTATACCCTTAAATAATAATAATATTACATAAATTAAATAATGACCACCTAGGCGGCCAATCGCATGAGCCCAGTAGAGAGCCTAATTGCCTAGGCGACCGCCTGAGGCAATGCCTTTAACAACTATGGCAATTAGTCTTGTTTTTGTTTTCTTCTTTTTGCCTTTTGAGTTTACTGCTTAATAAACTCCCTATGTCTATATACTGTTGCTCCTCTTTTTCTTCATATATATAATTTAATGATTACTGAAAAAAAAAACTATATATATATATAAGCTGATCGCATAATCGATCCAAATTACTATGTTAAATGATTACGCTTCTGATTCCTTCTCTTTCTTAATCTCCTAACCCTGATCGCAATCCACCATCCATTATGGAAGGCTTTCTTCTTTTCCTTCTACTTTTATCAGCCATTCTCCCCACTTCTTTGAGTTCTTGGGGAAATCATTGAGTCGAACTTGTGGATCAATGTAACTCTTTCCGAACCAACGTTTACTTCATGCTACTCTTTAGTTGCTGTTTTGTAATCAGTACTCATTCAGGTGGAGTTCTCTTTCTATCCTGCTTCTCTTTTATAGACCTGATTGCTTTGGGGATATTTCAATGGTTGTGTGTATTGCTTGCCTTGTTTTGTTAATTATTGGATTTGTCATTAGTCTTTTTTTCCCATGGTTCTGATGCTTTTGATCTTTTGATGACATTTCACTTTAATTGGATCAGGCACTGTAGATTCCTCTAGTAAAATGATCAAGTCGCCTTCTTATTTAATTCCTCATCTGAGAGGGCTGGGCCTCAAAAGCTAATAGTATCAATGACTACTGGAAAATCTAAGTGAGATTCATATAACTGATTATCAGTTGAATATAAATATGATCTTGGTAAAAAAAAAAGTCGGTTTGAGTTGAGTGCAGACATATATGGCTACAGGCTACCCAATATGGTGTTTGATGCAAATCTTTGTTGGTAAATTCATATATATACTAAAAGGTGTTGATTATTCAGAATTCATATGAAGTGTAAGATGCCCTGCTATTTTCTATTAGGATGCAAATATACGTCTACGAAATACATCGTCTCACACATAACCATCATATCTTCTTTCCAAGTTTTATTTTCAAATAGTTTCAAAGTACAATGTCACATAAAGTATGCAAGAGTTCAAAAATTCGTCATTGAGATTCTCAACTCCTGACATCTTCAGTTTGTCACTCTAAAGCTTAAAATTTGCTCTGAAGAAAATGTTTTTTTTAACAAAACTTAGAAATTAAACTTAAATTGATTGGCCCTTTTATAGGGGAAATAAGAGAAAACAAAATGCCATAGTTTTTGCACTTGAATCTGATACAAAACCCTTAAAAATGTCACACAAATTCAGTTGATTTTTTTCGTTTCCTTTTTTTGCAAAGGACTTTTTGGTTGAGTCACAAATAATTTGGTTGAATCTCTCTCTCTCTCTCTCTCTCTACGTATGATGACCCTTTTATTAAAGAAAATGATAGGAATGGTAGAGAATCAAATTACAAAGATATTGGGCCACAAAACAGAACATCTCTATGAACTTCCTCAGTTAAAGAATCTGCCTTGTCATTGCGATCATCATAGGACGTAAGATAACAAGATGTTTAAAAAAACACCATCTCAGATTTCTTTGACAAAACGGGTAATTCTCCATGAGCCTCCTTTTCCTCAGAAGCCCAACAAATTGCATTTCTAAATGTGCCTTTGGTTACGACTTTGTCTAAGTTTAGCCTCTTCACCAGTTTGGGACCTAGAAGATGGCTAAGCTTTTGGTTTTATCATAGTCACAAACTCCGACCAGCTCTGAGAGCCAAAGATAGTTTTACTTTAAACTATTGAGAGCAGTTCCAATATCCAAAGGGGTTTGGGTTCCCAATCGAACGTCAAATTTGATTTTAGTTCCTTTTATTTCAGCCGGTGCAATTCCGCTTCGAGATTAAAGAGAAAAAATTGAAAAAGGTCTAAGCTGCTACTTTCCAGTTTTTAAGATATCATTGTTACTAATTCCTTTATAAAAAGTCACTTCGGTCTATCAATAACAGTAAAAAATACTAGAGAGACACGATTCTAAAATTCCTTTTATTCTTTCCTCCCAATTCCCCATATCATAGCTTTAGGACCACTGCAGAATTTCTCAAAGGGATTTATATCCTATCAAGAAATTGTCAAAGATATTGAGCGGGATGCCCAAGAGAGCTTTACTAGGTTGAGGAAATGGAAAACCATCATAATCACTTTGCAATTGGATAGTGTTGTAACTTGTGAGTATTAATTCTGCTAAGAGACACCATCCAAAAAAAGGCCCTGATCTTAGGAGGAACTTTCAACTTCTAAATATTGTTGAAAGGAATATATGAAAGAGAGGGGAATAAATGGGTTGACTAAAGATTTTAGAGAAGACTTGGAACATAATATTCCACTAGGTTCAAGAGGCCAAACTTTTGTTGCACAAGAGAGAGGAAAATATATCTTATTTAAAGCTCTTTCGGGTGGGAACTGTGAATATACTTTACCAACATCTTTCTATGAACTCTAAGGAAATTAGTTTTTCAAGAGATCTTGCAAGGAGATAGGAGCCACATTGGATTTTTGGGCATATCTGGATGCAGATAAGTTAAAAAGGCGGCAAATTCCTCGCTAAGAGGAGAACCACCCCACACAGATGGATTCAAAATTTAATCTTACCTCCGCTTCCAACATTATCGTGAATAAAAAGTAAAAAGAGGGGAGGACTCACCAAGCTACTTTCTATAATATAATGATATGTCATGACTTGCTCATAGTCAGTGGGCTCGCCAAGTTATTGAGCACTTGATCTGAATTTAATCTCCCGTTGAAATATTAAAATTGGACAATACCCGATCTACAATTAGTGACACTGCGGTTCACCTTGGTACCATGGTTTTTCAGCCATGTCAATTCATACGATCTATAGACATTCTCTGCTCACCATGCCTTCGTCCCATTAATAACAGAGAATACACGTAATAATTATAGAAAATGTGATAAATTGAGATAAAGGTTGCTCTTTTCTTTTTTGTCTTTTCTGAATGCATTTACCAAGATCCAACTAACAAGAGATGTCTTGTACTTCATAGAGCTTGATTGATCAAACTATGTGGTAATGTTTATCATACAGTTCTGTTTCTGTAACTTGTGGTTTTATTACGAAATCTGAAATTTTAATGTAATTTACCAAAAAGAGCGGAGAAATATTGTCGCTGTGCATTTTTTTTTCTTGGTTTTCAGTATATCTTTCCATTCAGAGATCACTTTGAGAAAATAAAAGTAGCTTTTCCTGTTACACTTAATGTTCTAAAATCTGTAGCTTCAGAGTCAGATGACGGAGATAATGATTGAAGGAGCAGTAGGCATTGCCAATTCTATGTAAGCAGTTTGCTAGAATTTGACACTTTAGGGAATCTTCTTCTTGTTTTATTAGGTAATTGCTGAGGTTCTTGATATATGCTCCATCAGGTCCTTTTAATCACAGCTCTGCTCCATGCAACAGGAGGGCAGAAGAAGTATATCAGTGCTCTACTTGTCCTATGACTCTTCACTACATCAACCTTAACTTCAAGTTTCGTTGGTTTTCTACACTTTATCTAACTTAAGGTCCAGATTTGAGTCTTCATTTGTTTTCCTATGCATGCTCTTCAGTGATTTGTATACTAGGTTTTTGTGTCTTTTTTTTCCCCTGTAAATTTCATGCTTTTATCTTTTGCTTCAAAATCCACTCCTGCAGTGCAGGCTCGACTTTAGATTATCGTGGAAGATAAAATTTTAAGCATGTTCTCTAGTAGTTACAACTGTCACACTTCTTTCTAATTCATGGTTTGTCATATATTGGTCTTATAACTGGGTGCAATGTTGATGCAATTATTAGCAATATTTTTGGAGGTAACTTTCATATGCTACTATAGATTATACAAAATTTTACTCTGCCTTCAATGCTTCATTAATATGTTGACAAATTGGTGTGGAGGACGACAATGATTGTGAGTTGTTTTTCCTTCTTCAAGCATTGAGCATCTGTTACAGGTTAGTATAGGCAGACTGTATATACACATATTTTCTTTGTTGAAAATATCATTGAATTTTTTTATATTCTCTGCACAATTTAGCTGTTTTGATCCTCATCTATTTCGCTAGAGTTTATTATTTCCTCATTGATGTACTCAATCAGTGATCGGGGGCCATCTGTTGGATGCTACTTGTTTATATAACTGTAGTGACCATGGATTGCAGGAAAAACAAACTCAACTGGAATGCTCTCTGAGAACACTTCACATAACATCTACACGGAATGGTTTCTACCTCTGCAAAACACTTAACCATGGGGATATGACAGCAAAAAAGATGGATTACGATCAATTGACCTGGTTTGTGCCGTTAGTCCTATTGAGTTGGTATTGAATCGTTGTATTGAATTCATTGAAGAAAATTTGAAACCGTCTATATAATTTTACCTGAATATATAGCATAAAGATTTTAGTGCTTGAAGTATTCACCTGGTGTAATTTAAGGCATAAATGAAAGTATACTTGTTGAACTTACATGCATCCATATGGCATGCTTGTGTTTGTTATTATGTGCTCTGATATGTTCAAGTCACAACATTGAGCTGCTCTTCTTTTCAAATCCAGTTTTACCAACTGTCGATCAAATAAAAAATCCAGTTTTACAAACTGGTAAACTAGTAATATTACAAAAAAAGACGGATATGAAAATTTCCTAAGAGATTGCAATCTCACATTTCAAGAGAATTGCACTGAGATGGGGCCTCAAACAGTGACTTTTTGATGGACTAGAAATCTTCTCTTTATTGTATTTGGTAATTTATTGAAAGGTAGGGAGAATTCAGTCTCATTATTCATGAGATGGGCAGGTGACTGATGCTTCGAACTGAATCGACATTTCCAAGCATGACTACTGGGATCCATCACTACCGAGCAAAAGAGAAGGGAAGTCTACACTTGCGGTGTCTTATAGTGTAGGTCTGAGTTGTTCATAATGGCGATGAAATATTAGAACACTGAAAATCTGTTCAGATCTGAACAATGGTTTCAATTAACATTGATGTGTTAGTGTTTTAATTTGTTCAACTGTTTCATTGCATATACTTTATTGGCCTTTAACAGAGACAGTTATTGAGCTTTAGTTTTTAGTACTTTTCTCTTTAGTAATATTGTACATTATATTTATGAATATAATATTGGAAAAAGCCTGAAAAGGAAGAAAGAGACTGTTGTAACTGTCTTTTCGGCGACTACATGCCAAATTCTCTTCAAACACTTTTTTCATGTGAGAAAAGAGATCAGATAAGTTTTTTTTTTTCAAATGCAAAAGAGGGGTACTTATTTCCAACAAGTGATCAAAACATTAAACGGCAGTTTTCCATTTAAAAGTTAGTGAAAGAAAATGAACAAATGGTTACTAATATAATACATTATATTAATTAATGTAATATTGGAAAAATCCTGAAAAGGAAGAAACAGACTGTTTTTTGGCGACTAAGTGCCAAATTATCTTCAAACACTTTTTCACATGAGAAAAGCAGATTCCAAATGCAAAATCCAGGAGCACTGATTTCCAACAAGTGATCAAGACATTAAGTTGCATTTTTCCTTTTAGATTAGTGAAAGAAAATGAAAAAATGGTTAGCTAATATAATACATTATATTTATTAATATAATATTGGAAAAAACCTGAAAAGAAGAAAGGGACTGTTGGAACAGTCTTTTCGGCGACTGTCAAATTCTCTCCAAACACTTTTTCACATGAGAAAGCAAGATCAGCTCAGATTTTTTTTATTTTCCAAATGCAAAATCCAAGAGCACTGATTTCCAACAAGTAATGAAGACATTAGGTTGCATTTTTCCTTTTAGAGTTAATGAAAGAAAATGAAAAAATGGTTAGCTAATATAATACATTATATTTATTAATATAATGTTGGAAAAAACTCCTGGAAATGAAGAAAGAGACTGTTGGAACTGTCTTTTTGGCGACTAAGTGCCAAATTCTCTTCAAACACTTTCTCACTTGAGAAAAGCAAGATCAGATCAGATTTTTTTTTTTTTGCAAATGCAAAATCCAGGAGCACTGATTTCCAACAAGTGATCAAGACATTTAAGTTGCATTTTTCCTTTAAGAGTTAGTGAAAGAAATCAAAAAATGGTTAGCTAATATAAACATTATATTTATTAATATAATATTGGAAAAAGCCTGAAAAGGAAGAAAGAGACTGTTGGAACTGTCTTTTCGGCGAAGAAGTGCCAAATTCTCTTCAAACACTTTTTTCACATGAGAAAAGCAAGATCAGATCAGATTTTTTTTTTCCAAATGCAAAATCCAGGAGCATTGATTTCTAACAAGTGATCAAGACATTAAGTTGCATTTTTCCTTTAAGAGTTATTGAAAGAAAATGAAAAAATGGTTAGCTAATCTAATACATTATTTTTATTAATATAATATTGGAAAAAATCTGAAAAGGAAGAATGAGACTGTTGTAACTGTCTTTTCGGCAACTAAGTGTCAAATTCTCTCCAAACACTATTTTCACATGATATAAGCAGATCATATTTTTTATTTCTTTTTTCTCCAAATGCAAAAGCCAGGGGCACTGATTTCCAACAAATGATCAAATCATTAAGTGGCATCTTTCCTTTAAAATTTAGTGAGAAAAAAAAAATGAAAATATGGTTAGCTTGTATAGAAACTTGATTTAGTGGATTACAAGGAACTGTAATAATGAGTTCAGTGATTCCACCATTATGTGATCCATGGATTTGGAACTTGCTAACTATGTGGTAGTGTATCTTTTTTTGGGTAATCTGGTAATTTATCTCGCATTATCTACTGTTTGCTCATTTCAGTCGGGAGAATGGTAACTCCATATTTTACTGCAGGTGATTGTTTGGACCCAGAATTTGATGGATGCAGGACTGTTGCAAACCTTCTTTGATTTCTCTTGAGTTCACTGATTCTGCCATAATGTGATCCATGGATTTGGAACTTGCAAATTATGTGGTAGTGTATCCTTTTTTTTGGGTAATCTGGTAATGTACCTTGCATTGTCAACTGTTTTCTCA
Organism: Tetracentron sinense; assembly: GCA_015143295.1. NCBI lineage: Eukaryota > Viridiplantae > Streptophyta > Magnoliopsida > Trochodendrales > Trochodendraceae > Tetracentron > Tetracentron sinense. The sequence goes on from JABCRI010001456.1 coordinate 54,069, forward strand.
TTTCAGTGAGGAGAATGGTAACTCCATTTTTTACTGCAGGTGATCCTTTGGATCCAGAATTTGATGGATGCAGGAATGTTGCAGGTCTCCTTTGATTTGTCTTGATAGATCTTGATGGCCGTAATTTTTACTTCTTGGATTGTCATAACAATTTGATCCATGTTCGCCAATGGTCAGCCTTGATTGGAATCACCTGACTGGTTTATTTTTGCATAGGAGATGTAATAGGTGGGACCTATCAGCTGGTGCGTCTTTCTCCCATATCTACATATGCATGTGCAATGTATATGCATTTATATATGTATGCATGTCTAGCATGAGGAATGCTAGCGGTACCTCAATTTATTGCCGGTGCATAGACACTCACACTATACATGACACGTGGAAGCACTTTTCCCTTTAATTTGTGCAGTTGGTTAAATCATAATGAGAGCAGATGACCAGCAGCCCCTGTTATAGCCCATTGGGCTAAAACAGGCAGGCTATTAGTTCACTCCAATAAAAAAAACAAAAAAAATATTTTTTTAATATATATATATATTTAAATAGACGTGAAGAAAAATGATTTGATGCCAGAAATTATTTTTTTATCGGAGTGGACCAATAGCCTGCCTGTTGTAGTCCAATGGGCTACAACAGGGGCTGCTGCTCATCTGCTCTCAATTATAATTTATAACCACCTTTTGTTTTTTTGTGGTTTAACCGGATGCACCGATGGAAAGGAAAAGACGGAAAGTGCTTCCACATGAGCATTCCTTTTAGTAGCTTTATAAAGAGAGTTTAAAATATGGGCCGGCCCCTTTGCCATTATAACTGATGGCAGTTCTGTAATTATGGGAGAAATCATGCTGCAAAACTGCATTCTCTTTCCCCGTAATTACAGAACTGCCACGAGCTTCGCATTGTAATGGGGAGCTCTGCTTCGACGCGTTGAAGCAGATCTCCGCTCATATTTAAACTCTTATAAAAAAAGACAAAAGAAAACAAAATAGAATTACAATGGTTTCGTTTACTCAACACAATTTACAAGGATGGAGATTCGAGAAACCAGTGTCCTCATGCTTCCAGAATTTCAGGATCTTGAGGAACAATGGAAAAAAGAAGAAGATGAAAATAAAAAATAAAATGGCTCCTAATCATTCTAACAAAAAAGAGTTTAGCCTCTCATGAACTACTCTCAGCTAATCTACACAATGTCAATTGGGTTTGTGACCTCTCTATCCCTAACCTTGTGTTACCAGGCAACGGCAATGAGGACGAAGAAGAATGGGGGGTGGCTTTTGAGGACAAGCAACAGTCTTTCCATGACTCTTTTTTTGAGTATGATATCTTACCGTGTTGAGAGCAGGAATTGGCGAAACCACCTTTGGACTTGTGCAGTGCACAGCTGCAGTTGCGATGGTATGGCCTCCGCTCAATCTCCATGTCTTGCATTGATATACATCCTTCAAAGACGCACTTAAGCAGAACCTCAGCAGCTACAGTGGCCATTCTCAGTCTCGGTCTCTGCTTCTCTTTCTCTCTCTGTATGGGAATGTAGAGGGTGTAAGAGGATTGGCAGGGGGGGTCTGTGAATTCAAATTTTGAGTGAAGTTCTTGCATTTTGGTGGTGTTTATATAGAACACATGATTTGTGTTTATGTGCAGGAGCATTAGGAGAAATCTAGATAGACAAAGTTTAAGTCCAAAAGGAACTAGGTGCCGTTGGAGTACTCTGCCGTGGAATTCGAGAAGCCTTTACAGGTGAAGCTTTTACTCTCGATGGTTCATGCCAAAAGTAGTTCTCTTATCAGGTAAGACAAACGTTCCTCCCTAGAGAGTCTCAGTTCATGATGGTGGGCCGCACCCGCATTTCATCGATGATATATATAATATATATACATACATAGAGAGAGGGAGAGAGAGTATAGGGGTGGACCATAAAATAATAGCTAAAATGGTGCTTAAGAGTAGGAGGAGAGAGGGTGGCTTGGCTTAGTTTTGGCTTTGGATTTCCTTGTACGTAGTGGTGTTTAACTTGGTTTGCCTCGATGACCAACTTATTGGAATGTACAACCACTTATAAATCATTTCCAGGTGGGCGATTATTCTTATGGCGTGAGAATCTTCTTAAGTGAATTATAATACAGCGTGTGTCATGTGTGCCCCACTCTTTACTCAAAATAGCAGTCAGTTCTTGGATGATCAAATTCACTGGCTAGGACATTCCTCACATTTCAGGGTATGTGTCTTACCTAGAAGTATATGGGTGTTATATGTGTCTAAATTCATTTACTCAAATAATTATTCGAATAGGTATCTGACGAAGCAAATTCAAACAAGTAATTTTACTAGCCATTTATAACTGATAGATAGAATTCGGATATTTATATATTTGCTTCAATAAATATCCAACCCATATATATATATATATATATATATAAGATTAAAATGCACTTATTAATATGTACTTTTTATTTAATTTTAAGATACTAAGTTGTTAGTTTTTAATATAGATGGGGATAAAATATTAATTTGTTACTTTCAAATAAAATTTAAAATTTTAATATAAATTTTTCATTTACTTTCTTTTTAAAGTAATGGAATAATTCTATTATTATCCAAATTTGAATATTTTAATCAGAGTTGGTTACAAATACTCTATTTCACTATGAATATGTATAATCATTTGAATGGGTATCTGACTAAGCAAATTCAAATAATAATTTTGCTAGCCATTTATAACCATATACGAATTCGTATATTGATATATTCACTTCGACAAACATCCAACCGATTGTATAATATATATACATATATTATAAGACTAAAATGCAATTATTAATTTGTACTTTTTATACAGTTTTATGAAATTAAGTTAGTTTTATTGCACCCCGCCTCTTGCACGAATGGTGGGGTGTGGCCTCTCTCATTTGAGAGGTCTCGGGATCCATTCCCCCGAGTGATGAGTAGCAAGAACTCTAATCCCCAATGCTAACCACTAACCTTGTATTAATCGAAAAAAAGTTGTTAGTTTTTATGTAGATAAAGATAAAATAATAATTTGTTATTTATAATTTTTTTTATATATTTTTTCTTGTACTTTCTTTTTAAAGTAATGAGATAATTCTAATATACTCCATATTCGAATATTTTAATTGACTTTTAATCAAATAATCGGTTGCAATCATCCATCATTTAGGGTTTTTATTTAATTAATGCATAAATGGGTATCATTTTTCTGGTATAGGCAATCTTTTAAGTGTTTGTTGAGGTGAGTGTCTCCAATTTTATTTGAGATGCCCTTGTCCCCAGTTTAACCCTAACCTTATTGTATGGAGAGGTTTCACATATCGGTTAGAATGAGCTAGAGGTGGAGTTGCTCTAACGAGGAGAGGTCGATGGATGAGATAGCTGTTGGATGAGCCACAACAGAAGTCAACCAACCAGTGATGAGACTATCCAAGAGGCAGCGCATCAGCTTGGACAATACGGAATCAGATTCCGGTGGTAACACATGGTCAGAGAAGGTGTTCTTTAAGTACATTGGTGGACTGCCAAATCATCCCCTAATTGCCACATCCTCATGAGCGGAGTCAGGATTTTCTTGTAAGGGACCAGTGATGGATTATTAGTAATCGGTGGGTTTGTTGAAAATGATTAGATATACAATAGGGCACGAGATTATTGAGATTATTAGTATATCACACATTTAGATGAACCAAGTAAATTGCTAGATTACTTGTCTTTGTATTTATTTACTTATTCCTTCCTTTTTGCATCTCCAAAATATCCCTGCTAGCTTCCGTCTCACCCCTTTTTATGATGCCATTGTAACTTTTTTTTCTCAAAAAGTCATGAGCAGCTGATTTTTTTATTTTTTATTTTTTATTTTTATTATAGATTGCTAAGAGAAATATATATATATATATATATATATATATATATATATATATATATATATATATAGAGAGAGAGAGAGAGAGAGAGTGAGTGAGTGAGTGAGTGAGTGTGAGAGAGTTTCCTTGGTCTTCGGCTCTCGACCCAGCTTCAGGCAGAGACTTTCCTTTTTGCCGTACGTCTGTTAGCAGCTTTCTCAAGGCTGATATTATAGGGCATATTCCACCCCTCGTTTGTGTAGTCTTCTGTTTTTTTAACTTATCAGAAAGGAAGAAAAGGTCTCCGCTGCACAGTTCGTTTACGCAACCTCTTGTATTAATTGCATTAGGGTAGCTTACTGACCAATGCATAGTCGGTAATGGTGGGGATGCTGACCAAAACTGCCTGGCGCACTCACAAAGCCCCCTTAACTGCCCTTAATCCATGTTATGAAATTTTAACTCTTACAGTTAATTTTTTTTTCATAAATATTCTTTTTCCAAAAATCCAAGTTATGAAATTTTAACTCTTATAGTTAATATTTTTCATAAATATTTTTTTTCCAAAAAGCCAAAGTTCTAAGCAATGTTATTAGAACCGGACCAATCATTGAACTGGCTGAGTGGCCGGTTCCCGGTTCGATCGATTTTGGCTGAGTGACCGGTTCCCGGTTCGACCGATTTGACCAATCCGGTTCGACCGTGTCCTTTTTTAATAAAAAAAATTTTAATTAAAAAAAAAATCAGTTTTATTCAACTATGGCCAGTTCTGACATGTTCTCAACTAGTCTGACCACCAGTTCCCGATTCAAACGTTTGGTTCTTTCGAATTTGACAAAAATGATCGGTTTTTAAACATATCCGGTTTTGAAGGTTTGGGAACCGGTTCCTGGTTTTTCCAGTTCGATCAGCCGGTCCGGTTCGGTTCTGACAATAGTGGTTCTAAGGATTAATGAATTTTAACCAGAGTTAAGAGGTGTTACGACGAAGGCTAGGCAGATGAAATCCATTGCCTATAAATATGGGAAATAGTTAACATACCTATGAAATCTATTTAGAAACCTAAGGTCAGGCAAGATGAAATCATTCCTTATAAATATGGGAAATAGTTAACATATCTATGAAATTCATTTAGAAACATAAGGCTGGACCTCATTGGTCCAATACCCCCTTCTTAAATACTCACCACTTTAAACCGAAAGGAATGTTGGATTTGACACTCGAATACAAAATAGATAACCGAGAAAACAAATTCTCAACCACCAATGTAGAGTCAAGAATTCATTGAAGTGAGAATCTGGAAACCCCAGTTTATAGACATGAGCGATTTCTTATTTAACAGGGTTATTAGGAGCACAATTCTGAAGTCGATGATGATTATCCTCCCTGGACCTCCTAAAGTCATTTCCATGGCCTCTCATACTCTCAATCAGAATTTTACGGTTTTAGATCTTGGTTTCGGCATCAATTCGGTTATTATGGAATTAAAATCGGATTCCAAAAATTTCAATGAAATACTATAAATTTTATATAGACATAACCAGGGCCGGCCCGTCCAGCCCGTCCATTAGGCCATCAAAGCCTTTGCTTTAGGCCCCATTAAAAAAAATAAAAAAATAATATTAAAAAGGCCTTATTTAGAATATTAAAAAAAATAAAAGACCCATTTAGAGTATTAAAAAGGCTCCATTTATAGTTAATTTTTTTTAATAATATTAAAAAAAAAAATAAAAAAATTAAAAACTCCATTTATAATTTTCGTTTTAGGCCTCCAAATGGCCTGGGCCAGCCCTGGACATAACCCAAATTGGTTGAAATTTCAAAATACTTCTCAAAAATATAAAATCCCAAGACTTCTTAAATTTTCTTTGAAATATAGGCCAGCTCTTGGACAGCATATCACAAAAATCAGATTACGAGTCAAAGAATTCAGTGCCACTCTCGTCCCAAGGCCGAAAAAAGAAGAGGATTACGTCATGTTAGTAGCCGTGTAAAAAACTTTTCAAAATCATGAAAGAATCCTAATCTGGTGGATAAAAAATAATGGAACATGATTCGTGTTACCAATCCTAAATAGTCGGACAAGGAAAACGAAGAAATTGAATATATCATGTTGATTGTTAGAAAATTTCTATCACACAGGAACTCCATGCATGAACAATTCCCATGATCCCAGGAATACCAATGCCATAGGATTAGACCATTTGATGATCATTTTTGTGGGCCATGGCTCAAAATGGCATCATACAAATTAATGATCCACAGTTCCGATGGTAAGGCCTCTGTTCGACCTCCATGTCGGAGGCGGCTATACATCCTTCGAAGACGCTAGAGAGAGAGAGAGAGAGCTTAAAGAAAACGTTATTTAGTAAACTGTTGAGCGGTCATCGGTTTAAGCCTAGGAAGATCATACGTTTTTGACTGATCTGTAGGGGAGTTTTTGGAACACACGCACAATATTTTAAGGTCGAGGGATCATCGGTCAGGCCGAGGAGGATCATGAAAATTTGATTTGAAAGACAGATTCTAAGGTAGGTGTGTAACCGAGCTGAGTAGTACTGGGCTGTTCACACTCTCTAACTCATTAAATTACATAATTGTTTAAGTTTGGTTTGAGCTTGACTAAAATTTGATAAACTATGCTCAAACTTGGTTGTACTAAATATATTATTAGTTTGAGCTTGGCTCGACTGAGCTTGTTTACCTAGACGGCCGACGTCGAGCTCCGATGATTGAGCTTTTTATGGGAAGTGATTTAAAATTCTTGCCGAGAGTTGGGCCGTCCAATTTAAAATATAACGACACGAAACATAAATTGGGGTCCACCATTACATGCTTATGATTTTTAATCAGACAGTTCAACTCTCGATAGTACTATGAGAGTTTTTATTTATTTTCACTTTCCGCTTTTTATTAGGTTTGTTAAACTAATTTGTTTTTGGGAAGTGATTAATTTTTTTTAAAGCCAAATCCTCTAGGGTGATAATCGGATTTGGCAAATCCGGTTATCACCCCTGAGGTCACCACGTGTCCCTTGTGACACCCCTTAACTGTGATAAAACCTATTTTTAATGCTATATTTTAATAACATATTTTTAAATGTTTTTTAAAAACAAATATTTATAATATATTTATTTAAACAATTAATATATATATATATATAAGCGAACAAAACTAAAAAACTAAGCGAACCGAGAAACGAACGGTCTCATCCTACCCCTAGCGAACCGGTTTTAGTCTAGAGTGACAAATTACGAATTGCGAACCCAAATTCGAACCGAGCAAATCGACGAAGAGATAACATTGGTACATACTATCTAAGAGTTTATTTATTTATTATTTTTTAATCATTTTCCATTTTTTTTCTTTTGCTTAGAAAACGATTAATGTATTATATATATACCGAAATGACGTTTATAAGACATCACTAACCAGCTTTACACAATTACACTACTACTTCATAGTGAATTAAATGAAAGCCCGGCGTGTGTTTATAAGACTTTTTTAAGATCAAAGGTCCAGACATCACTAACAAGGAATGTCAGCAAGGTTCTATCAAAAGTGTTAAGAGACAGGATCACAACCAATTGTAATTGAATTCAAGAGAATTCAATTGCATAGGTGGCATATATTGATTGGAAGAGAAAAAAAAAATTTGAATTTCCAGCTCATTTTCTCTCATCCAATCCACATGTGCCACATATGCAATTGAATTCTCTTGAATTCAATTGCAATTGGCTGTGATCCTATCTCAAAGTTTTTCTTCTGTATTTGCTTTATGGAAAATAATCACCTCCATGACGTGAGGAGGGCGCCTCGGCTCTCCTTTTCTTGCCATGTGTCTTCCATTTAATTACCTTTTAACTATGTTTCAGATTCACTCATCCTTAGGATTCACCCATCTACCATTGGTTTTTAGAAAAAAATAATTAACCATAGGAGCGAACAATTGCTCCTTGCTTTATTCAAAATTCAAAGCAATTTGAATTGATCCCTTTTAATTCCTATTAACTGCGATTGAACCTTGTTAAGGATATCGTAACTCTATTAAACCTTCTCTCAGTATTGAGGGTAGTGTTCTTTCGCCATCAATTGAATTCAGTAGTTAATAGTAGGCCCAGAAGGCTATTCGTCTGATTAAATTGGATAGGAATTCAAGGTATGATGTTTGGGTTTGGGGTCGGTGTCCAAACCTTCCTTTCAACTCAGGGGTCTCTAGTATGGTTGGGGGGTGGCCCTTAGCTTTACCACTTTTTTCTTGGTTGGTCTGCTTGTCTGCCATTTTTGGTAAACTCAATCATACCACAAGGCAATGACTGAAGGCAAAGACAAGGGAATACTCACACCACTGCAATTGCAATTGCAATTACCCAAAAAAAAAAAAAACCGAAAAAAAACTTGCTGACACAGCATAAAGTATCAGCAAGTTTTGTTTTAAGTATCAGCAAGTTTTGTTGTTTTTTGTTTTTGGGGTTGAAACGATAAACGGCTCTCTTTTACCGATAAGGATTTTGCTAGCCCCAGTCGCAAAACTTCCATAGACGCAAGTCTGGGGCTACAAATGTCAAACATATTCTGTTTTTCATTTTTTTAATGTTTTAAAAAATCCAACAACTCCATATGATATGGCTAATATTGTGTCTGTTTAAGTTTTTACAGTGAGTGCGACTGGGGATAGCACTCCTCTTACCATTAAAATATGAGTAGGGCATCCACCAATGAGGTGGTGCCTTAGATTTGGAAATGGATTTCATGAGTAGGTTAATTATTTCCCTTAATATATATATATAAACACACTCACATAGGCCAACCCACACACTCAAGATACTATCATAAGTTTTCTTTTGTATTTGCTTTATTCAAAAACTCATAGCAAATCCTCTCCCTTCCCATTCACACAGTTTCTTTCTCAAAAGGTGCCAACTTCCACTTTTCTCACCCCTTAGTCAAAGACGCTATAAGGATGACAACATGTTGACCCGACCTGTATTAGTGGGCTCGGGCTGTGTTGGCTCCACCAATTGCCACACAATCATTTCATGTGACAATTTTTGGTCTGGTTAGCTCAGATACTCTCACCAAACAAAAGGGTCTTTTTTTTATTGTCTCCACCGGACCACAGACAGTCAAACACCACACCCCCACAACTACCACTCCAGCGCGGCCACGTCTAACCATTAAAGCTCCTGTAGCTGGTGAGTCTGTGCTATTAATGATGAAAATGGACCGGGTTCAAGCTAGATCCAAGCCCAGCAATGCATTGTTTTGAAATCAATTTGGTTGTGAAATCAATTTGGTAAGCCATATTCCCTGTTCTTTTCGCATGAATTAGAGGTAAAAAAACTAAAAATTGATCACTCTTGAGAATTATCAGTTTTTATGTTGTTTTTTTTGCTTCTTATTTGTCAAGATATCAATTTCCACGATACTTCAAAAGCACGAAAACTAGAGATTTCAAGTCTCACAAAATATTGTCAAATGACGAGACTTGCAAAACCTGGCACTTAAAGTCTCAAGACTTGCAAAGTGCCAAGCTTTGTAAATCTCAGCAAAAGAAGGGAACCTGGAAAGAGAAAAAACAAAAGGTTGTTAGGATTAAAGAGCTCCAATGAAGGTATCCAACATCTGATAATATCAACTTATATGTAAATATTTCCAAAAAAGTAAAGGAAGTAATGAGGGTTGGCCCCAAAAGAATTTTTGACAAATTTAGGAACCATAGAAGAAGAATATGTCTATATCTAATGGTTAGAATCTCTACACTACCTTCAGTACCTTCTTCATGACTCACAACTTCCCCCCTTTTCAAGAATCATCATCAATGGTTGTGGATCGCGTTATTTCCAACTTCGCTTCCACTGGAAGATGGATTCTTCGTATTTACAGTTACCATAACTCGCTCAACGGGAAGGTTAGCACTGCTGAATGATGTTTTATTGAGCGAAAAACTCCCCCTAATCATCTCAATATCCAGTTGATCCCTCTCAGCTCATTCCATATAAAAGCTCAGAGCCAGCATTCTCCTCAAAAGGAAAATTTAGATCAGGTAGCACAAAGAAACTCTCCTGGGCTGCAACATCCTTCTTTGGTAATTTGCAAAAATCGGATGCCGGGGGTGGGCATACTACCACGTCTAGCTCATCCCGTGTGACATTTGTTGGCAAGATTGGAGGAGCATGATGAACACTAACTACTTCCATGAAATGGGATTTATCAGAAACTGGTTTGTCAAATTCAGAAGCAGTGCCTGTTTTCTTTGCCGATTGTAAATGCAAATCAAGCTGCAAGACAAAATAAACTTTATTACGTCCGTTTTATATTCATTCTGCAAATAAGTAAAGCAATAAACCACATTTGGTTCATCTTCATCACGTGTACACGACAGACAACTAAAGCATGGCGATTACATCGACCAACAAATTAACACAAGATCATACATCTTAAACTTTTGAATGTGCATGTCTCAAAAAGTTTAATGCTTTCTTGTTTTTACTGCTAACCAGCAGTCACTATCCAGTTCTATGGGGCTACAAGGGATGTTTTTACTTTTAACTTGGATGGGGAGATACTTGAAATGAGTTCTAGATCACAAAGTCAAATTAATTGACGACTTGTGAACCATTCACTACAACTTCTAACTGCCAATAACTTCACTGTCAGATGGTCAGGTCATTCGATTGGATTGATTTTGGGCTCAATAGATCTCCTAAGTGTGGACCCATCACATAATGGTTCGGGACCATTTGGATGTATGCCATGTGAAAGGCAGATACAAAAGGTCAAAGGAGATTAAAAGCTGAAGATGAACTATAAAACATGCGTGCCATATTACTTATATTGTATGTGCTTCCAAGAGTCATATTAATTGTACAGGGTGCACTTTCAAGTCTGCGTGTTGTAGCATCCACTGAAACAAGTGGATGAATCTGCTAGAGGATGGTATATAACAGATTTACAGTTTTGCAAGGAGAAAAGTTTCAAGACAGAGATCAGATACATCAAGCAAAGGGGGAAAAGATCGGCTTCTTTTATCTACATATACACTAGATTTGGTAATTTTTTCAAAAGTTCATTTTTTAAATCTACAGGACAAAAGCTTAGTAAATATAAGTGGGGGGATTTAGTGCAAAGGACTAAACTGACATTAATGACAAGTCGTACTGTCGGTACAGAGCATTCCCTTAACCATATAACAGACGTACTTTGGTTTTCCAAGAACCCATCCTTGGCTCCCTGCCATACAAGAGTACAGAATTCCCAAGATAAAACTTGTTAAACACCCTCCTAACCCTATAACAGATGGAAGCTTTCCAAGAAACCATCCTTGGCTCTCTGCCATACATTAGTACAGAATTCCCAATATAGTACACTTTTAAACACCCCCTTAACCCTATAGAAGCCGGACTTTGGGTTTCCAAGAACCCCATCCTTTGCTCTCTGCCATACATTAGTACAGAATCCCAAGATAAAACATCTCAAACACAATGTGATGTCCCACCAGCTGAGACATTATGTACCATGGTAGATGTTGACCCAAAACTGAAGTGTAATGTCAGTTCACTTATTGGAACAAAACTTCGACCCTTTTGTTTTTAATAAAGCCACCTACATAAAGTGGTGCAACTATTTTGTCCTGAATGCATTGAGGGACTGCAGTTTCAAACAAAAACCTTTAACGTCTATCATACTACTACCATTTACACATATATAAGTTTACTAATAACTATATCTCCTTGCTTTATCTAACAATATACAGTTAATCTCCTTCCAAAAAAAAACAATATACAGTTAATCATCTACAAACATGGTCACATTATTGGTCGTTGTACACATTCATTATTATATCAAATATTCAATGAAACTACTACACATTAGTATTATGATCATTCCTTTTTTTAACCCAAGGAAATGGTTTCCAAAGTCGCCTGAAGGGAGAATAGCCGCCCTTGAATTGGTTAGCATCCCCTTTTCAGGGAATGTTCACCAATACAAGGTCCTTAATGCCCATATTCAAGTGGCAATATCATGCCTTGTTAACTTAGTATAAATTTACACATATTTAATAAAATAAATAATTATGAATTCAGAAAGAGTTATAAGGAGTTCCAGTTGTGCGCTTAAAGGTTAAGGATATAAAAAAATACATACGGAACTAATATATTAATTACAATGTAGTTAAAATGTCGCCTATGCCACTGCCTCGCCTCGCCTAGACCGTAAATTAGGCGAGCACTCAGTAAATCTTATATAATATTATATGATGTAGGCAGAAAAAGTAAATTTTGGTTACCTAGGCATCATCGCCTAAGCAATGCTTAGGGATCGCCTCACCTAGAGAACCCCATATCACCTAGGTACCACCTCAACATGCTTTGACTACACTGATATTAAATAGTTTTGATTTGATTAACCATATCAAGCATATATGTGTCTAAATTAGCATTTACAACCATGCCTAAATATGTAGAGAAAATAGGGTAAATCTGAACAGGACTACAGGAACACATGAGAGAATACACAAGGAAAGTGATGGGGTCACCTTCATTCTCTTCAAGCTCCCATTTCTGGCTCTTTCTTCCTCAAAAGTGATCCTTAATTTCGCTAGCTCCTGTTCGATGAGTCCAAATTAAAGGGATCTCCAATTACCTAACTTTAGAAGAAAACAAGATGCAATCAGAGCTTCAGAAAAATACCTTCTTCAGACATATTCTTTCCTTCAACAGCAAACTCTCCTCCTCTTTAAGTTCAGAAAAAGTCTGTTAACAGCCAATAAATTATCCTCAGTAAAGCCTAAGAAACTATTACATTAATCACAAGAAAAAAGTAGGCAAAATCTAAGATAGATTTTGCACATAAAGATTAATTAGAAATACCTTCTTCTTTCTTGACCTCCTAATGATGGTTTCATTTGTGGCAGTAGCCTGAAAGAAGAAGAAAATTGAGCAAAAACCCATCATTAAAAAGCATAAATTAATAAATGATTACAAGATTGCCAATTAATAACAGTTTTGGTAGTAACCCATCTGCTTAAAAATTGGATTAGCCGCACTTAGCTTATGGGTGGTGTAAGAGGACCATTGTACAAAAACTCAGCGAGTTGACTCGAAACTCGACCGAGTTGAATCGACTCGATTGAGTTTCGGGTCGACTTGCCTAAAAAACTTGATCTATTTCTTTTACCCGAGTAACTCGAGTGTCTCGAAATAGTCAGGCCGAGTGACTCGACTTGAAAGACTCGGTCGAGTCACTTGAGGACATAATTGTCTTTTTATTTAATATAAAACCACATTTGACCCATATCAAGGTCTCATTTGAGCCCTAAACCGAGGAGAAGGAGAAGATGATTGATTTTAGGCTTTTAGCATTATAAATACTTTGGACTATTTTGAATTTGTAAGTTTGCAATAGAATTTTTTTTTATCTATGTTAGATTATATATATATAATTTTATTTTTTCCAGAGTCAGTCGAGGTGAATTTTCTGAGTTACTCGACCCTGCTAACTTTCAAGTCGAGTTTTCAAGTTTTTGAACTATGAAGAGGACTCACAAATGGGTCTCACTAAGAGCTCTTAGTGTGAATACAAATCCACCCAATCATTAGCATTTTTGCTTGCTTACAGTAAAAAAAAAAGGATTAGAGGAAAGCTAGCTTCAGTTAAAGAATTCAAAAAATTTCAAACTATCAACAAAGTGTCCTTGTTTTTACATGTTGCTTTTGCTATTGGTTGGAGCACTTAACCTCAAGAGAAAGTTGTTTTAAGCGGTTGTAAAGATGTCCGGCTACAACAACAACACTGGTCACTTTAGCAGTGAGAGTTTGAATTTCTCTTTAAAGTCTGTGACTGTTTGACTAGCATTTTCAGAATTCAAAAATTTTCCAAAATCACACTGCTAAAGTGACACGTGTCATTGCTATAACCCGTTACATATACAACCCCTTGAACATCAATTTTCTCATTCTTCGTAAGATTATTGCTTCAAATGAATGCAAAATCAACATGTAATCTCACTATATTTGTGTGAGAATTTAGAAGTAGAGGCAATTAGGAGTCTCAGACTAGAATTCCTCAAACAAAGTTACACAGCCAAGATCATTCGATAAGCTTAATTTTATGGTACAATACAACACTTAGATATGGTTTGGGTGCATGCCCATGTGGTATGTCTCAAATGTCAATTTCGAGGCCGTTTGGCATCATTCCCGAGTAACGTTTTCTACTCTTTGGAAACATAAAAAGAGAATCACCCCCATAGTTCCATATCACCACCACTCATCCCCACCACTTCCAACATGATAATTCTCCCTGTGCCCTACCATCTCCAGTCCCATCACACCCGAAGGGACTAGTCCTTGCCTTGAAAGGTTTGGCACGCCCTCCATTACCAAAACAAAAAAAAGATGGAATAGCACAACAATATCAGGATTTTCAATATTCAAATGATTGATTTTAACTAATTCTTTTCAAACAGATTCACAACACAAAATCCTTACAAAGAATCCAAATTTATCCATTTTTGAGAATAAAGAATAACCAGGGCTATGACAAACGGTCCCTTCTTAGCCCAGCGTAAGACGAGAACGTTTTTCACAATATTTTACTGTACGACTCGCTCCACTATACATTGCTGGTATCACGTAGACCAAGACATGTTGTACGGTCCGTACTTACTTCGAAACAGAGGATAAAAGCCGCGCTTCAGACTAGGGGTGTATTAGAGTTGAGCTAAGCCGAGCTGAGTTTGGCTTGAGCTTTGATTCGAGCTCAAATGTTTAGGCTTGAGTTAGCTTAAACAAGCTTGATTGAGCTCATGAAATTATTTTATTTAATTTTAATTAAAGTGTTTATTAATAATTTATAATACAAGAAATTACAGAAAATTAATACATTCATATACGAAACATAAGATTTAAGAGTAGTCCGTCTAAAGAGTAGAGAATTAGATTAAAGATTAAAGTTTCTACTTTTAAGTTCTGAACTTTTTTTTGTTAATATAATCCCTTAAAACTTATTTATTAGAAATTAAAAATTATTATAATATCTAATAAAAAAAGTTTAAAATATTATTTTGAATTAATATAAATAACATTACCAAACTATTATATATATATATATTTCAAGCCGAGTCAAGCTTAAACCAAACCCAACCTTAAAAACGAGCCGATCCGAATGAAACATGGTCTAGCTTGAGTTTGACTTGTTTGAATATTCGAACTCAAATAAAAGCTAGGCTTCTTTGGAGCCTAAAATGCCAACTTGAGTTTGGCTCAAACAAGCGAGCTAAGTTGAGCCATCAGCTTGGCTTGAGTGCAGCACTACATGGGACCCACGAACCACCAAAGATAATTTGAGAAATCAAGATATCACCGTCTGATCTATAAATACTGTCCTAGACCGTTCAATCATCTAAGGTAGGCCCCGCCAAATAACGAGTCCTAACTACCACTGACGTGCTACACCTGTCTTATCATCAACCCCCAAATTCACGTGAAAAAAATGCATGCTCCAGGTGTGTCTCCAGATGCCAGCATGAGATTTAAACAGATGGCTACTGTAATTTAGTTAACTTATCCCCGTCAACATGCTGGAATTTCCCATCCTACATTTTTTAATCCTAAGGTTAGTGAATCTTAACTACAGTTAAAAAGGAATTAAAAGGACATGTGGCAATTTGGAGAGGCGCCAGAGGAAAGGATAAGAAACAGAAGCTGACAAGAAAAGCTGACAAGAAGAGGGACATTAAAGAGGCATATCAGATCCGGAGCCTCATGTTTAAACAAGCAACTGCGTCTACACAAAATAATTTCTCCACTAACAAGATTACACCAAACCAAATGCAGACCTCCCACTGGGGTCCACTTAACACGACATCACGCCACCGAGAAAATAGTTCTTCTAATGACCACAAAGCCCCTCAAAATGACTTCATTTAACTTCAGGGAGGGATGGGTGTTTTCGGCATTTATGGAAAAAAAAAATCCTGACAACAGAACTCTAGACAAAAAAGGAAAAACTTGATCGACGGCTACTACCCGGAGACTTTACCGGTTAAGACCAAAGCTTACATTTGAGTTTGACAAGACTGCCCTTTTGCCAAAGGTGAGTTTCCTAACTTAACTTACCACAATTATAGGGGTCTTTTGGTCAATTTCAAGCTCTTTGCGACGAAAAGGCACGAGAATGATTGCAGGCGAGAAAAAAAACGTGAGAGACTTTCAATTTTCTGACTCCATAAGTTGAAGACTTCAAGGTAAAACTTGATAGGGGCATTTCGGTCAATACAATTGGGAGATTCTAAACAGTCACCGACGGTCCGACGACCGGAGACCATGCCTGATCTGTCGACTGTCCAGTATAATGACCGAAAGCCCCAGAGACTGACACCCAATTTTTTCTTGTCATAAGGGTATTCCCGTCAATTGACCAAAAAAAAACATGGTTGCTGAAAAGAGAAGGAATATGACAGGATATCAGAAAACCGGTTCATCGCCTTTCCCAAACGATGCGAAGTAAATACGTGACCTTCAAGGGGCATTTCGGACAATAAAAACATAGTAACGCATCAGAAAGAAAAAAAACCCGACTAGACTCCCGTCGGCGAACAGAGTGCCACCAACAACCAAAACTGCAAGAATTCTTGAGGTAATAACGCCCATCCAGCACGGGTATTTCGGTCAACCAAGAAAATAACAGAGAGATCTCGGGACGGGAAAAGAAGCTCCGGCCAAAAAGAGAGCGAAAAGGAAAAAAAAAAGACTAACCTTAGATCTCCCGGCGCTGGATCGCCTGAGCTGTAAACTAGACTCCTCGTAGCCATCGCCGGCAACAGCACCGCCACTGAGAGAGGTTCCAGTGCCACCGCTCCAAGAAAGCGGTGTAGTCGGACTCGCTCTCGTGGACTCGCCTTCCTTTTTCACATGAACGATACTGCATCTCAGTATCTGCCTTGAACGCGGCAGCCGTAAACCCCACTCGACCGACAAAATCGCCGGAGCTCTCTTCACCGGCGGCGAAGCTGACGCCTCCACCTGATTAAGCCGCATCAGCAGCTCTGCTACAATCGAATCTTCCGCCAAAGCTGCTTTTACCCACTCGTCTTCTCTCATCGCCTCCTCGTCGTCGTCTAGAGAGAGAGAGAGAGAAGGATAGAGAGAAAAAGAGTAAAGGCGGAGAGAGAGAGAGAGAGAGAGAGAAATGGTGGCGAAGAAAACCTGTTGGATTTATATATATCCGGTTTTATGTGGAGTTAGAGTAGATGACAGCCCTCACTTCTTTTCTTTTCTTTTCGGAGGCATGGGACTTCCTATCTATCTATCTCTGGGGCCACTACTGACACGTGGCAGTTACCGTCTCGGCCCTTTCTTTACTTTGGGGCTGGGTTTTGTAATCCGTGTTTAAAGAAAGAGCGTGAGTGCGTGACTGCCTCGGTCTTCCTTCTCTTTACTTATCGCACGTGCTTTGAATAGTTTCACACGCGCGACTGGTATTCTATTTCCACCCCGGCATGATTAGTAGCTTGCGTGCCTGGGAAGGTAGCCTTTCGGTGCGGCTTGCCTTTGTAACTTTCTTGTGTTTAAGGAGTACACCGTCACTTGCAGTTTTCGAGGGTGACGGACCGACCGTCTCCTATGGACAAACTTTAAGCATACTCATTCCCATATTCTCACCATTTTTATACTGTGCGAGTACTCCAAGTGTATATACTCCTAAATATACTCTCAAATCTTAATCATTTAATTCAATTATTATTGGATTAATATTAAAGCTGATGTAGCATTTGAAAAGGCAAAATAAGCCCAGTTAATTCCTGACTCCTGACTCTAGCCATAGACTGTTAGCATCATAGAGTATATTTGAGAGTGCCTATAACTTTTTGAAAAATAATAATAATTAAGAGATTAATTATGAATAGAAATCTTGTAGCAACTCAAAATGTCTAGAGTAATTTGGTAATCACGAATATAAAAATAAGGATGTTTTTTGTCAATTAAGTTTCCTTTAATTCTCTAAATACCTTTGTAAAGCATATTTTGGATTGTTTCGATTATCTCTTCAATTAGAGCTTTTTTTAAAAATCTTTTCTATTATAATAGAGAAGCCCCCTAATGATGCAAATTCCCAAACTACCCCCTTAACAAATCTTAACCTGATTTTTTCCCAATTCCCAAATTACCCTTATATACAAACCTTACAAATCTTTCATTTCATTTTTTACTTAATTCCTAAACCACCCCTTTCTCATCTACAATCTACCAAATTATCCATTTCTCAAACCGTTGCCTATTTTTGATAAATTCTCAAACTATCCTTATGACAAAACCTTTTTTTAATGTTTTACTTAATTCTCAAACTACCATTTTCTCATTTACACCTTTTGACATTCCTTAAATGTGGTTGAAATTCACCCCTCATTTTCTCATCAATTGCACCCATAGGTTAATATGTGTCCCTTTTGACACTCCTTAACTATGGTTAAAATTCATTCACCTCTAGGGTTCACCTCAGTCGCTCTCTCCCACCCCTCTTTCTCACGTGCTACACACTTGCAACCTTCTGCTAGTTTTTATAATAAAACAAGGGAGACTTTATGTATACTCGAATATTTGATGACTACAATTATTTGTATTTATACTTAAAAATAGACAATAATACTTGTGGGTTTGGATTGTACCTTGGATGGTCGGTACGTGCACTCCCTAGTTGTGGGGTTCCACGCCCACCTTCTCCACTGTCTCTCAACATCTTAGAGCATCCAGGGGATTGTCTTCCTTCTATGTAGGACACTCCGATGCTTAAGTTGGTTGCTATCCCACCATGGAATTTTCTCAGAGTTAGTTGCTTACCTTTACACTTCTCTTCGTACTAGTATATCCTACTTTCGTAGTACTTGATGTCCTGTTAATGGTCATACTCTTAGATGCTCCGTAACTCCTCATATCAAAGTCCGGCGGCTCTTGTTGCGTTACATATCTGCAAAGTCGGCTTTGACAGGTTTTCTTGGTCGATACGCTCACGTGACATTCAAGCATTATAAATGTATTTTTTCTAGGGGTGTATTCGAGCCGGGCTAAGTTGGGCTTGGCCCTGCTCGGCTCGGTTTGAAATTTTTTCACCTATGCTCGAGCTCGGCTTGGTTTGAAATTTTCTCACCTATGTTCAAGCTCGGCTCAGCTCGGCTCGGCTCGGCTCGAATCTACTCGGTTAGGCTCGAGCTTGAATTGATTTGAGCTCGAGCCAAGCTCAGCTTAGCTTGAACTCGGATTGAATTATTAAAAATTAATTTTAAAATAAAAATAAAAATATTTTTATTATATATATATATATAATATTCAAGCCGAGCCGAATCAAACAGGCCTTAGCTCGAGCTCGACTTGAATACATTTTCAAACTCAAAAAATAGCTTGACTCGACTCGATCAAGGCTATTTTTCGAGCTCAAGCCGGGCTTTCAGGTCGAGCCGAGCCGAACTTCAAGCTAACTCGGTTTGGATACACCCTTAATTTTTTCGAGGCACTCATGACTAAATTTGTGGCGGTTATCATGTGCTGCTCAATGTATAAACCTAGACAGATGAGGTTTTTCCGTGCTGAACTGAACAAGCTGCTCTGTTAGCGGAGCTGGTCAGGATGATCTGATCTGGTCGGGAATTGCCGAGTCTTGAACTTCTTTCCCTTACAATAATATGGTCTTCAACTTTTATTCTTCTTATAATTTTTTATCAAATATTTTAACTAGTTTGCTTGGCTCACATCCTTCTTTTTACATTTTTTATTCAACAATCTAAGACGAAGATAAGGCAAATATTCAGTTTTATTTCAATTTCTTAAAATAAAAGACCATGAATAAACGAGCATGGTACAATAGTACCTCTGTTCCACAAGTCACATATATTTGTTAGATCATTTTTTGGGGAATTATACATGCTAGCTACTTTAAATTGAAGGTTATTTACATTAATTTTTATAAGAATTCAATTTACAAAACTAATTATGATAAAGAGCTAGCACATGTTTTTACAATTTTTATTTTTCTTAAGATGAAAATGAGAGCTCTTGAAACTCTAGCGGCAGCTAGGGGCAGATCCAAGAATTTTTCATTATTGGGGGCAGAAACACATGAATAAAAAAAATCAATGAGTTTTGTGGAAAATGATTGTATGAAATACTACGGGACTTGGGGTTTAGGGGCATAACCCCTAACAAATATTTTTTGAATAATAGGTTCATTGTGGTCATGAAATTCGTTAATCTTGCATTCCAATAGGGACAGAGCCAGGGCCATAGCTCTCAAAATTTTGATTTTTTTAATCATATATGAGTATTATATAAAAATCAAAAAATATATTTAGTTTTTTTCTATACAGTGGGGTTTCGGGGCTTTTTACTTGAGCTCAACTCGTTAAAAGCTCGAGCTCGCTTGCTTGTTTAATAAACAAGTTAAGCTCGAACTTGATTTTTGAGGTCATTTAATTAATGAGCTTGAACATACTGCTATTTGTCTTGTTAAAGGCTCGGCTCGATTATATATATATATATACACTTTTACAGAAAAAATTTGGACAGGTAGTTGGTCCAGCTTGAGAGTAAGAAAGTCTTGAGAGTAAGGCTAGCATTCCTCTTAATTTATACTAGTAAAGATTAATAGTATATATTATATTCCACGTGATAAAATATTCTTCATACAACTATAAACATTACAAAAATTTTAGGTAACATCTTAATTTCATTACCTACACGAGGATAATAAAGTAAAATTTGTTTGTAATTTTTTCCCTCCTAAAGATATGCAGTATACTAAGATAATTAAATATCAGATTTTTTCCAAAATAACCATTTGAGATGAATCTAATTATGTTAATAGATCTATAAAACAGAAAATATATGTAACCGCAGTATTAAGGATCATAGGTAATTAGAATATAAAGATTACAGAAGTGGATTAGGATCAAGGCTAGTGTTTGACACTATTTCCTTAATTAAAATAGAATTCACCCCCGTACTGGTGGTTACGGTTCTTTGTAGATGTCTGCCTCCCAGGATACAATGATACTTTTTTTTTAGATATAGAAGAAGCATTGCACTATGTGAATCTGATGAACCAATCAGTGACGAAATACTCTATCTTTTTATGCAGGATTATGATATAAATGCAGAAATACAGAATTGAAAATTGAATTATAATTGAAGTGCTGGGAGAAGCTCTATTTATAGAGAGATTGGTGATTGTTCAGACGAACAGACACACTCGTTCTCTGCAGACGGTTATAAATATTCAGCTGAACAGTTATATCAGTTACTGTGAACAATGGTGTCTTAATTTGAACAACCACCTGTTCAACTGTAATGGAGTCCATCTGAAACACTAACCACTAACGGAATTGGAAATGGTAATTAAAATTATTTGAGGCAAAATTCAAACGAATTTTGTCCAAAAAGATAGATGGTGACAACCCCCGACCCGAATTGGGGCGACGGCATGTGCGTGTGTGGTGGTTCAACCCTTAGCTACGTACTCACCCGTTCACAAAACTTGAGGCGCATTTCCTCCGGTCATAGAAAGAGGAGGTGATTATTTTCCATTTACAAATAATCGAGACGATTTATTAGACCGGTGGATCTTAAATTTTTTATTTTTGTTGTTAAATGGATAAACATACATTATGCACACGGAGACTACAATCTTCTTAAGCCATTAACCATTCACACCTTAAAAAGGGGTGAAGTATGAGTACTTAACCGGAACGTAACCCAAATATCGTTAAGTAATGTGAGACTAAAGGTCTACACATTCTTTAAACAATATCCTACAAGGATTTTATTTTGAAAAATGCTTAACTTATCAACGGTTGCATTTATGTAACGAATTGGGCGGTTCTCATTGGTCCACGCCCACCAAGCCGACCCAAGCCATTTGGAAGCCTAAAGCAAAAAATTTTAAATAGTTTTTTTTAATATTATTTAAAAAAAATTAACTATAAATGGGGCCTTTTTAATATTCTAAATGTGCTTTTTATTTTTTTTAATATTCTAAATGTGGCCTTTTTAATATATATATATTTTTAATGGGGCCTAAAGCAAAGGCTTTGATGGCTTAATGGATGGGCCGGCCTGACCCTCACTTTTTAACATGCACAAATTATGGTTAAGATTCACTTACCCCTAGGATTAAGCAATCCAATCTTAATATTAAAAAAAAAAAAAACCAAAAATCTTAATTTTAATTTAGTCAAGTTTGACTAGAGTTATTTGAGGGTTAAAAAGGATGCGGCAATGACTTAAGTAAAAGACTTACGGTCTACTAATCACTACTCTTTTATTTATTTTTGTAGAGTTAAACATATATTATGCACCGCAATCACAATCTCAACTTAATCCTTTAACCAAGAAACAAGAGTAGTCGAGGAGAGGAAGAAACAAGAGTAGTCGAGGAGAGGAGGATCTTGACGTTAGTAATTTACACCATTCCTCAGGTGACCCACCGTGTAAATGGTATGGAACAATCAGTTGCCGATACATGGATGGTATCGAAAGTAGGATCCATTGAGGGTGATGGACCTCAGTCTACTATATTCATGTTTCTATTAAAACATATACATTTTCTGTTATTGTTAACCTAACGGTGGGTCCAAATCCCAAGCATGTCCATTAACCAAACCTTTGACAAAGATGTAATGAGTTATTACTGCATTTCTTGAGAAGATAACTGTTAGGGTCATGCGCATTCAATGCGCGTGACAAACACAATGCTGCCTAATAATTGACACATCTAAAGTAGTTGTGTCATACGAGGAGACGGGAATTGTGATATCTCCTTAGGAGTTAGGAATGGATTAGACACGTTTCATAAGGATGCCTAATGATGGACACGTGAGAAGGACACGGGATACTTCTGGGGAGGGACGTATTCTTCTCCAGTTCTAACCGGTTTTGCCAAAACTAGTTACACCCATGAGGTGGCCACATGTCTCTTTTAACACCTCTTAACTATGGTTAAGATTCACTCACACCTAAGGTTCATCTACCTATTCTTGGTTTTTAGAAAAAATAAATAAATTTTTTTGTTAACTGTGGTTAAAATTTACCGACTCCTAGGGTTAATTTTTTAAAAATATTTTTCTGGAAACCAAAGAAAGGAGGATGAACCCTAGGGGTAGGTAAATCTTAACCACAGTTAAAGGGTGTAAAAGGGACATGTGGTGACCACAGGGTTATAACCGGTTTTGCCCAAAACCGGTTACAACTGTAGAAGATCACCAGTCTCTGGGGGAACTCCTTGCTAGCCCGTGGTTGCAACTTTCCAAAATGTTGTAACATGTGGCTTACTTTTAACCACATGTTTTAACCTGTTAAGGGATTCCAAACATACTTACATTTCTTATTCAGTTCTCTATCATGTAATATTTGATCCTAAGACCTCTCTCCATGTCAAATTATATCATCGCTCATGGGGATTGAGGGGGTGCTTGTGAGTTCTAATCCTCAGTCATGTAGAGGTACTCCAATTTTTTTCTTTTTGGCAAAAAATATATTAAAAGAAAATGGGAAATAGATGCTATTTTTATATTTCTAGTAAAAGACCTGCATTTGGAATCCTCTTTAGATAGGCTGGTGTACGTTAAATACGGCCGGAAGTAAGGGAGGAATCATTAGGAACCATCTTAGAGAAATGGGTTGGGCCTTTGCGGAAAGCTGTAGTTCAACCCCGATAGAAGACCTTGAACTCAAGGTAATCTTGCTCGGGATTTAATGGGCTTTAGACAATGGAGCTTCTCGTCTTGTTGCATATATGGATTCTAAATGGGTGGTTGATTTCTATCCGTCAAGCGGCCATGAAAATAGAGAGAATAGATCAATTTAGTTAGAAGACTTTGAGGATCTTTTGAACATTGTAGTTTTACATGTATGGAGAGACTCGGATAGAACTGCAGATTGACTTGCTAAATTATATATTTCAAATTCTAATGTTGTTTCTCCCATTTGATATCCTGGGGCCTCTCCAATCTATTATTTGTGATGATAAATCTGTTAAAATGTTTTCCAGACTTTAAGTAATGATATTTGGTCGGGGTTCGCCTAACCTCAAATGCCAAGTCCTCATTGGTTCATTTGCCTTTTTTTTAACACTCATCAGCTATGGTTAAGATTCACCCACTCCCAAGGTTAATCAATTTAATCTTGGTTTTCAATATATATATATATATTAACATTAATTATCTTAAGCTTAACCTTAATTAAAAGGGTTAAAAGAGACACGTAAACACAACATTTGACTACACAGTCAAATACGTGGTGGGCTAATCACTGGCCAATATTAATAAAATATAAGGAGGAAAGAGAAGCCACCCTAAGGTGACTCTTGTTCACACATTCCTGAATAGGATTCATCCGAGCCATGGGCCCCAACACTCGCAATCCGTAAAAAGAAAAGAGAGATGCAAAGCTTTTGAGGCTGAGGCATGAACTTCTTTATTCGGGTGCCAAGGGATATATATATCTTCGAATATATGGGACAGTAGCGTCATGATATCAGCTACAATATCCTGCACATTCCATGACCCTGAATAAGGATTAGCACAAGGGAGGCTGTTACTAACCCTAGTTCCATCACCCTCTTCTCATCGCTCTCAATGATAATATCGATCTCTCAGTTTTACCCATATTTCATGAAAGTTGTTCCAATGCAAGAAACTATTAGAGAATATATTATTATAATAAAGTGCATGAGATACTGTATAATAATATATTCTCTAATAGAAACGACAAGCCAAAAAATCAGTCGAAATAAACACTTATATAATTTGCAAAATTAGGTTACCATTTGAAGGGGTGCATGGAATGAGAACATAGCTGGTAGTTGTCCTTATGCAAAAAAGAAGCGAGAATCTCACCTATGGTCAGAAATTTAGGTCAATATCTACCACCACAATTTATGAAACTAAGAGACAAGTTGCCTAATTTGTTCACTTTAACTATTCCTAACTTGACTTATGATTTTCAGCGATTTATAAGCTCACTACCCGACCACTACAGTGTTCTTTATCCACATAAAAAGCAGGTGCATGCATGTCTTAGAAGAAGAAACAAAATTTCAGCCTTAACATCTATTACCCTGTACTATGCAACAATTTTCTGACGTGGCATCTTGAGAGTCTATTATTTCCATTCTCTGCATTTAGCAAGCCATGTCATCTATCCTTTGAATCGCACACAAAACGAAGCAACACCGGCCCTGGCTTGTCTCTGGCGAAGCCAGAAAGGCTTATCTCGGGGTTCCATAGAATAGGTGACGAGTGGGGAGAAGTCATTTCATCTTCTTCCCATTTTTTTGACTTCTCCCCATTTGTTATCTCTCCCCCTTATTCTCACTCACTTATCGCCACATGTCTTCTTATGGGTGGAGAAGTCAAAATCATGGGGCCCATCATTTTGACTTCCCCACCACTTGTCACCGATTCTATGGAACCCCGAGATAAGCCTTTCTGGCTTCGCCAGAGACAAGCCAAGGCCAGCAACACCACTCCGAGGACCTGCTTTTTTCATTTCCATCAAAGTCTCAAACGACACAACCGTCTCCTGCAAGCTTCTTCTCTCCCTCAAACGACATGTATCTCCCTCTATATTAACTCTTTCTAAAAAGTTCTCATTGACCATTTCTTTTTCCCAGGGATCAGAGGGAAGAGAGATGAGAAGGCCCACTTTTCACTCCATCATTTTTATCGCAAGCTTTTCTTTATTTATTACATCTCCGGTACGTTCCTCTCTCACCCATTTGTTTTTTTACAGATAGCCTAACGACGGGAATTCAGGAGTCCCACTCCTCATTCTCTCAATTCTTTTTGTTCTCTGCGAGTGACCGATTGGAATTTATATATTGTTTGAAATTGTAGAGGCACGCCTCGCTTTTGAAGGAGACAGGCCTATGTTAGGTGATCGAGATGGGTACTGTGATAGTACGGTGACCAATCACCCTGCATTAAGCTGAGACTTGCAACACAAGAAAACAACCCTTCTGTTGTAAGAAACCAAACATAACAAAGGCGTTGTCCTTGAAAACGACGCATTGAACAGAACAATGGGAATACACATGCATGCCATTCATTCCAATGGAGTTCGATGTAAACTTCTCTCTTCTTCTATTTTTCTCTTTCTGATAATGCAGACATGTTTGGAGGAATTTTGTTGAATTATTTTTCGTTAAATTTTTGCATGGGATACTTCCAAAACTTTTGTCACAATTTATATATATATATATATATATATATAGCCATGGATGATCACAATTAAGTTAATATAGTGTAGGAATTTGCAGAGGTAGTGACATATCTGCGAGCAACAAAAGTGAAGAAGAACATGAGGAATATCAGTGTCTTTTTGTTTTTCCACTGTTTCTTGATCAGATAGACACAACCAGTTCCCACACTGTGCAATAATAGTTTAATGGTTTATGTATGGAACCTTCATAGGAATGGTGAGTTGGTCAGAATGTGGACCGGACGCTTGAATGAATAAGTGAAGCACTTTGCTAATTTGGATTGCATGTTCTCATCTAGATCTAATGTTAAGGCCTATGATAAGCAAGGTGGTTCACATATTGTGATGCCAACTGATCTTCTAATGGATTTGCCTGAGTCTTAAGACCCAATTCTTTTTATATATACTTTCTATTTCTTGGTAAATCAAACCATTTCCAACACAAAAATTATATTACACATCAACAAATTCTAATCCAAATCTTACGAATTTTAGCATCCAATTCTTACAAATTTTATTGTTTGTTTATATTTTTGGAAAATGCTTGGCTTACCCGCAGTTGCCATTATGCAACGAAATGGCTGACTTGATCATTGGTCCACACCCCATTTTCTAACACTCAACAACTCTGATTAATGTTCACTCACCCTAGGGTTAAGTAATCCAACCTTTGTTTTTTTAAAACAACAAACAAAAATCTTAACTTTAATTTAGTTAAGGTTAATCATGGTTAAATGAGAGGTTAAACGGAACACGGGGACACGGTGGTTACTTATGTACCGGACCCACGGGTCCGCTAATCACTGCCCTATATTTTTTTAGTGAGAATGAATCTAAAATTTGCTCTCAATGATTTTAATTTTGTTTCCATGCATGACACAGGGTGTTTGCTTCAATTTTAAATTGGTTTCCGTGCATCGCACGAGGGGTGTTTGCTAGTGATAAACTATTCTAGAACCTGACTGTTTGATAGAGTAAGATAATAAAGTGTGATAAAGTGTGATGAGAATTAATTAGATTAGGTAAATTAGATTTGATTTGAGTGAGATTTCTTTCTAGGAATATTGAATTATTCATTTAAACTTTCTTTGGATCCTTGTAAACAAGACCGTTTTAGTGTCCTAAAGCATCCAACTCATGTTCAGGAGATTGACACCATTACCTCTCGTCCACTTCTTTTCTATTAACCAAAAAAGGCGTCATTGTATCAACCAAAAGTTTCCTGATTCTTGTTTCTTCTCTTCCCTATTGTACTTTCTCCCTTCACAAAACCATTTAGAAAAAGATTGCAGAATGAATGAACCCAAATTAATTTTAACTTAATATAACTCACATCACCGGTCCATCAATGCCTTGATGCCTTCTCTCTTATCAGGCACATATTATTTTGTCATCTGTTAATATTATGATATGATGAATTAACTAGAGAAAGTTCCCAGATCCATGGTGTTCACTCCATTATTGCTTCTGCAACTTTTTCCTGGTTTAGTGAAGGGAGAAAGCAGAAAAAGGAAGAAAGGAGAGAAGATAGAGAGATACGAATTAGGAACCTTCTTGTTTGGTCCAATTAGTTGATCCTTGAATCACAAATTTCCTTTTGCGGTTATGAGAAAATAGGTGGACGGAAGTGACGGTGTCAATCTTCCTGAACATGGGTTGTATGCCTTTTAGGGACACATGGCACCTTTTAAGTAGGGGCACACAAGATCTGTGTGCTGGGTTGCAGACACCAAACGGTCTCCTTGTAAACTATTCACGTCTATGAATATTATTATTGTTATTATTATTATTATTTAAGGGTATCTTATAGGGCGGGGTTCATGTCAAGCATAGTCACTAAGTTAGAGTTTGTAAATTATTTGGTTAGGAAAAATTCAAAAAAAAATTGAAAAATTTTTTTGAAAAAAAAGTTGAGAAGGATAAAAAATACTAAAAATAAATAAAGTTATTAATCATGAAGAATTATAAACAGATATATTCCGTATATTAAATATTTATTTACAACCTTTTTGAAAACTCAAAAATAATTTGCGATTTTATATAAAAGTCACAAAATATTTCAGTGAATTAATCATTTAAAGCAAATGTAGTGATTTAATCTGGACAATAAATACGAAAAAAAATCAAAAGAACATCTACAACAATTTGAGAATCCTATTCTCTCTGCATCGTCAACATGTGTGCAATGTAATCTTGCTTTTTTTTAGGGGTGGTTTGTTGTAGTGTGTGGTTTTATAATTTATTTATGTTTCTATTTAAGAATTACAATCCTTTCTTTTGGGGATGAATGAATGAAAATGAGTTTCTTTCGAAAGAGAGATTTGGAAAGTGTTGGACTCTCTCGAATGAGTTCAAAAGGTGTAGATCTCCCTTTAATGAGATCTAGTTCTATCAATTTCTCATTTGATTTCACATTTTTATTTGGAAAGAGAAAGAATCACATAACAGTAACATGTGGTCTATCAAAATGATCCACCTTCATGCTTAGAATGAGGGAGGAAATAGGAATCATTCTCTGGGCTAACCAATTGTCACAATTCATTTCCACTGGTAGAATATGGTTGGATGTTGTTGGACAACCTGAAATGTGAGAGTTGAAATTCCTCAAACACGTGGGATTTTTTTTTAATCTCTAATTAGGTGTCGAGATTACGCAAATGCTCTATACGGGGTCATTTTAATTTCAGTTAACTGCAATATAGATGCCTTACGGAGTTTTTTTTTTTAAAACCATTTAATTTTTCGTGTGTGTGTATTAAATGCCTTCTTACTTAATGACAAGCACATTTTCTCTGAACTCCATTTCCTATATATGTTGGTGTGATGCTCAAGCGATTACTGCTTGCATTCCCCATTTTCTCATATACTTGGTTTGTACATATTTGATAAGCCGGAAAATGCTAGTGTCAATTGCTTGCTCTTCTTTGTTTTTTGGTCAAGGTAACAATACACAAGGCAAAATTACAGGTAATAGAAGAGAAAGCACACACCACTCACGCCCACGCACACACAATCACATACAACCACTAAGCCCATGAAGAATCAACCCACAGGAACCCCAAATGAAGAATCAAGCCAGAAAAGGCTAGTGTCAATTGCTTGCTCTTCTAATGGCCTAAAAAATGTGTTAATTACGTGATAACATTTTTACCAAAAATAATGGCCCAGGGGAAGATTAACCACTTTTAGAAGTAAGATTCACACCAAAAAGTTTTTCTACGGGCAATACATAATTGATATGATGGGCTTTAATATCCTCCAAATAATTTAAAAAAATAATACATATAAACTACATTTTGACTTTTTTCTTTATTAGGAGAATTGACATGCTTAACGCTAGCACTCGCGCTTGATAAACTCGCAGATAACATATCTAGGGGCGTTTTAGCACCACTCTCTTTCTATTACACTCTCCCCCTTTTTGGGCAAGAAGACAAGGATATTGTGCCAAGTTCTTGTGGGCTCACAACAAAATCCTAGCCTTATCCTAAAAAGGGGGGAGTGCGACAGAGGACTGTAAATTACACCAAAGGCAAACTTGACGTAATACAAAATACATAAAACGTGCCTACAGGTCCTGCACTGAGTGTTCTTAGGGCAATATGAGACTGTCGAGGTTTCGATATATAAGATTTTAGGGCATCCAAAAATTTGGGCGGCCATAACATCCCAAGGCCCAACTACAAAGTTACTTTCCTTTT
Organism: Tetracentron sinense; assembly: GCA_015143295.1. Classification (NCBI taxonomy): domain Eukaryota; kingdom Viridiplantae; phylum Streptophyta; class Magnoliopsida; order Trochodendrales; family Trochodendraceae; genus Tetracentron; species Tetracentron sinense. The sequence continues at coordinate 83,877 of JABCRI010001456.1, forward strand.
CTAGTAAAATAACGTAATTCAGTAATAATATGATTCGGGTTATATTATTTGAATTAGTTAATTTGTAGAGGAGTGCTAGCCCTACTCTTAGGATTTTCCTACTTCCAGCATGAGCTAATTATTTGTCCATTTTTAATATTCACACCTTACAATCAATGAAAAAAAAATATGTATTTTAACTTTGAAAATTGGCAAATTATTGGCTTATGCTAAAAGTACCAAAGCCCTGAGAGTAGGGCTAGCAATCTCTAATATTTTTTTTTTTTATAATCAATTTGTATGGTGCACTCAAATAACTTGAATCACTTAAAAAAATGCGTTAATTGATTCATATTATTTTGTTCGAATCATTCAAAATTTAAATAACACGAGTCAAACAAAATTTCTACTGAAAAAATCGCAACGATCGAAGCAAAATAACATGGTCCCTTAAAATGACTCGAAACAGGTTTTACGGATAAAGAAGTAAATGGAACATTAGGGCGTCCCAAAATAAATTGGACACCATAGAATCACACATTCCCGCATCTCTAACAATCATTTTCCAAAAGAGGAATGCTAACCCTACTCTCAATCAAACTCTACTTTCAATCTCCACCAACCACTTGTCCATTCTTGATGAGAGATAGTGCTTTAACCGCCATAACTGATTTGACAATGGATAGGTGGTTGGTGGAGGCTGAGAGTAGAGTTTGACCGAGAGTAGGGCCAGCACACCTCTTTCCAAAAACATAACATAGTAAGTGAACCTACTAAACCAGGTCAAGACTATACCTAGAACAATGACAGTCTACCAGAGAAGATGATAGGAACCTCTTATAATTTTAATTTCATTCGGACCGTAAATTTCACGAAAGGCTAAATATGGGCGCGAGATCTCAATCTCTTATCTCAAAATACTTGGGTCCAAATCTTTGTTCTGGTCTATTAAAAGCTAGACTGCTAGAGTCCTGAGAAGAGGACCCCAGGGTCCTCTTCCAAGCTGACCATAGTGTCCCCGTTTCCTTTTTCCATTTCCCTTCCCTAACAGCTATAACATCCTAAATACAGGCGGTGGATCCCCAGAAAAAGACTCGTGATTCTCTCCATTTGTCACGGGACTCGGGAGGGTGGGAGTCCATTACGTCACCGACACTGCCATGTGTCCTTTTTGATACTCTTAACTGTGATTAAGATTCAACTACCCTTAGGGTTCACTCATTATCTTATCCTGTTCTTAAAAAATTTATTAAAAAGAAATATAACCCGGTTAAAATTCACTAACTCTTAGGGTTAATTTTTTAAACAATATTTTTCTAAAAACCAAAAATATGTAAATGAATCCTAGGGGTAAGTGAATCTTAACCACAATTAAAGAGTGTCAAAAAAAGACGCGTGACAACATCAGTAGCTTAACCGGACTCTTCCAAGTCCGAATACAAAGAATACAAATGGAGAGAATCGAGTCCCAGAAAAAGGGGGAAACAAGCTCTCAGTTTGGAGGACCCAAAAAAAAAAAAAAAGTTTAGACACTTGATTGTCATCCAACTAATAGCTTAATTGGAATATGGAGCTCTACTCTCGGCCAATCTCTACTTTCACTCTCCACCAACCACATGTCTATTTTATTGAAATTAAAACACTTTTCACAAAAAGTAATCTATTTTATTGAAATTAAAACATTTTCCACAAAAAATAGACAAGTGATTGATAGAGAGTGAGAGTATGAGTTGACAGAGAGTAGGGCTAACATTCCTCATATGGATAATGCTTATCATATGAGAGCATTCCTAGCAGATTTTACTCAACAAATAGCCAAAACTTACATTTTCCATATTTTGGATATCCACTTTTTTAAAAAACTCTCCGTAGCCTCACCAAAATAGTCAAAACTCACATTATTTTATTATTTACGTGATACCACAGTAGTACGAAGATAAACCTTTATTTAATTATTTGTGTGGGACCAAAATAAAAGAAGGGATATAAAATTTTGCTTTGGTACAGTATTCATCAAACTTGGTGAGTACTGGACACTCACAAAACAAAAATGGCTTGGGATTCTCTCGTGTTCAACTCGAGAGAATCTCTCCGGTTTGAACCACTACAGGTCGCCATGTGTCTCCTTAGACACCCCTTAACCAGGGGTAAGATTCACTCACACATCCTTGGTTTTTTTATATATATTAATATTATTTTTTTAATTAAAAAACTATTTTTAGAGTTTTTTAATATTAAAAAAGGAATTAATATTTTTTTTATAAAAAGATGGATGGGTGAACCCTACCCATGGTTAAGGGGTGTCAAAGGAGACACGTGGTGACCTCTATGGGTTCAAACCGAGAGATTCTCTCAAGCTGAACTTGTGAGGATCTTGAGCCAACAAAAATTGTCATTTTATGAGGCTGCGGGGGCTTTTTTTTTTTTTGTCATTTTTAGTGATTTGTGTCACCAAAATAAACAAAAGGACTTTGTTACTAGGGCTGAGACCACTGAGACCTCGTGCATGTGTGCGAGATTTCAGGTGAGGCCCATCATCATATAATGGGTCCCACCTGAAATCTCACGCACATGCGCGAGGTCTCGAAGGTCTCGGCCCTTATGCGGTCTCAAAAGCATTTCCCTAAATAAAAAGCTATTTTGGTGATGCTAGGAATGCTCGGAGAAGTATAACAAACAGTACATATGCTTAATCTCACTACACGCAGGTATACTATAAATACGTGGATAAAAGTATCCTTTTTTGTCCACTCTCATATACAAACAAAACTCAAATTATTTGTAGCTGAACAAGTACTATATAGAGAGAAAGAAATTTACTTCTTAAAAGGAGGAGAATAAGATGGTGGTGGAAGCTGAAACGAAGGAAAGAAAGGAAGTGATGGTGGTAGTGGCTGCTCCGGCTCAATTACAACAGCGTCCGGTGCCGGCGGTGTCGAGGGAAATGGTAGCGGATTGACTGGGTTATCCAGACCTACTGGGGGTGGCAGAAAGAGACCAGGCGGCTCTGGAAGTGGCTGAATTACATCCCCACCACCGGGTACAGGCGGTGCAGTCATGAACGGTGGAACAAACGAGAATGGCTCCTGAGGAGGAAACAGTGGCATTTCTGGTATCACTGGTGGCTGTGGTAAAGGGAACGATGGCGGCGAAGAAAATATCGGGACCAGGGGTGCTGGTGTAGCTTCATCTGGTGGTTGTTCTTGGTCTGGAGGTGGTAGTAGAAGATCAGGTGGCTGTGGTAGAGGAAACGATGGAGGCGGAGAAAGTATCGGGACGAGAGGTGCCGGTGTAAATTCATCCGGTGACTCCGGCATAGGAAATGATGGTGGGGGAGAAAATATCGGGACGAGAGGTGCTGGTGTAAATTCATCCGGTGGCTCCGGCAGAGGAAATGATGGTGGGGGAGAAAATATAGGGAAGGTTGGAGTATCTGTAATTGCATCAGGAGGTGACAACCAAGGCAATAGTGGTGGTTGAATTACAGGCGGTGGCGACGGGACCAGTGGCGGTGGCGGTGAAGGGAGAATAAGTGGCGGTGGAGAAGGGACTAGTGGCGGTGGTGACGATGGCGGCGGCGGTGAAGGTGGCGGTGGTGACAGGACTAACGGTGGCGGTGGTGATGGTACTAAAGGTGGTGGTGAAATTGGCGGTGGTGATGGTGATGGTACTAAAGGTGGCGGCGATGGTGACGGTAGCGGAGGCGAAGGGACTACGGGTGGTGGCGAGGGGGATACAACTATAGGTGGCGGTGGCGATGGAACGAGTGGCGGTGGTGAGGGAATTAGCGGCGGTAGCGGCATTGGAGGAGGAGGGGATGGTACTAGTGGTGGAGCTAGTGGTACTGGCGGCGGAAGAGGTAGAGAAGGAGGTGGAGGGTGGTGGCGACGCGTCGGCGGGCGAGGCGAAGGAGAGGGGGTGGGGGTGGGCTGAAAAGGGTTGCTAGGAGAAGGGGAGCGAGGAAAAGGCCATTGGCCACAGCTACCAAAGAGGTATTGATACAAAGGGTCACAACTACTCGACCTTCTCGTCCTTCTTCCACTTCTAATTCTCCTACCACTAGTGCTTCTACTGCTTCTTCTCTTCTCTTCTTCTCCTCCTCTTCTTTGGTGATCAATATGAGATCTGGCCTCTGCCACTGTTACATTAATCAAAAGCAACACCACAAAAACCACTCTCACTAAATTAGTTCTCATCCCTGGCTTCCTGTTTCTTATTACATGCATGAAGATAACGGATATATATATATATAGTGGACGATGACTATATATCTCTTTCTATTCTTCTATATTTACTGTGCATTAAATAAGAAGTGAGATTTAGTGAGGACAGCTAGGGTTTTCGAATTTCGATAGATGTGGATTTGGATTTCTATCTGACTGCCACAGAGGTATGCCATGCCCATCCATTCCAGGCTCATAAAGCCTATGCCTTGGTTGGTTGGTAGTTTTGAGGATCGGGGTTCATGCAAGCTATTTGGGGAAGGAATGCTTGTCTTGTTTTATGTGCCATACCTTAAATGCTACAGTGGACCCTTCTTTACAATTCCCATCTTCAACATTAATTCCACCTTCAACATTAATTAATGGATCCCTATGAATTCATATCACGCGTAGAGGAGGGCATGTAAGATAAGATCTGTCTTCGGATATGTCTCAAGGGAGTGCTAGCACCAATCAAGTTAAGCTCATTGGCGGTATAAATAGATATTGGTCGACTCCTCCTCCTACACTTTATGGCACGATTAGGAGGGGATCCGATTTGGTCTTGCTCTCTATGGGCTTTCGACATGTGGCAATAAAAAGTGGAGAAAATATCAAATAGAGCAGTCAAAAAAAGGGGAGAAAATAAAATGACTTCCCTTTTTTTATCGCCACATGTTGGATGTTGTATATAAGCAAGACGGTTTTGGTCTTCTCTTGTTTTTTGGAAGGTAAGCTGGGATTAGGCAGACCCATACCAGGGAATCCTAGGCCAGATTCGATCTTAGGTCTCCAGTACAACGCCAATGGACTTTACCAACTAAGATAGCACGGTTTTGGTCTTGCGAGAGCACAACCAAATCCGATCCCAATTAGGAGAGTTCGGATGGGCAATGGCCCGATTGTGTCTGAAAAACACGTGGGGTCCATCCTTTGTTGTTGTGGGGTCTATTTTTATGGATACAACCAGCGAGCTTTGTTGTCCATCCGAACTCTGATTAGGAGTAATGATCAACCCAGCGAGTTCTGTTGCTCATCCGAAATCCGATTAGGATTGATCCTACACATAAAAATCTTTCTTCAACCATTTTAAACTCCCTATTTACTCTCCCTTTAAGGGAGGACACTCCTTAGAAAAAGATCAAAATTAATATTATATTATAATAGATAAACATACTATCATATATTAGCAGATTTTGCTTCTCATACCATCTAGTCTCGAGAACGGGACGACCATCACGCGTGTTGGCGGTCCCAATCTCGTCTCGAGACTAGACTGTCTCAAAACCCTGACTAAAGTTGTTAGAGCAATGCTATGCCCACTTTCAAATTGTCTACTATCTTAAGTTTTTCCTATTTTCAAAGGCAAATAGTTAACGTATCTGGGATATCCATTAGCAAACCTAAGGCTAGATCTCAAGGGGGCATGGACCAATGAGGTCTAGCCTTAGGTTTCCAAATGGATATCCATGTATGCCTATTGATCAGTGCTGATTGTTACACATTTAAGCACCTCAAACTAAACTTGTTAGTTCCTTAGAGTTCTATTTTAAACTGTTTTAACGGTACTTGTTGTTTTTATCCTTTTTAGGTTCATGTGAGGAAAAGAAGATAAAATGACAAGATGATGCTTCAACGACTCATAAGAATTCCTATAAAGGAAAATAGCAAAAGGGAAAATAGTAAAACAAAGCAGCAAAAATCGCGAAAATCTACAATGATGGAGTCGAGTGGCCAAAATCATTTACTATAAATAGAAGGGTATTTTGATCATTTTCCTTCATCCAAAAATTTATGAAACTTTTAGGAAAGATTATAGATAACCTAAAATAGATATGTTTCAAATTTCAGGTCAATTCGATATAAGAATTGAGCTATCTAGAATATTCAAAGTTAGTGGCAAACTGTAAATAGGAGGAATAGTGTTGTATGACTAGTGTTTTTTAATCTTATAACACTTTTCAAACTTCCTATTATTACCTATATAAGTATGGTTGATTCTCATTCAACCCTAAGAGAGTTTTTAGAGAAAAAAAAAGGAAAGTTTGACCTCAATTAGGATGTCTAAAATTACAAGGATTATCTCTATATATTAAATAAGGAGAGTCATTGGTCTAAAAAATAGTTGAGGAATTTTGAATTTTAAGAAGGAATAAGTATCGAGATCAAAAGGACCTAGTATAAAAAAACTATGACGGTTCGAGCCCAGTTTTTGTCTACTGAAGACCTCGCCCCCCTGTTATCTTCGCGAGATGAACTAACTTGTACGTTCTAGGATTTCACCAATGAAACCCTACCGCCAAAGTAGATGCTGGGTGTGTTTTTAATTTTATCGTAGAGTATTCGTAGATTAATAGGAAAGATAGACGAAATTGAGGTTGCGTACTGACTTGAATTTGTCCAGATCACAACTCGAATTTATATTTATTTTCGATTTCAATGAATTTATATAATGTCTTAGGTGTAGGAAATTCAATTGAACTTATTGTGTAATTTTGGTTTTAGAATTTAATATAAAGGTTACGCAAACGATTGTAATATATCAAGAGATTAGATTCTAGATATTTTATGTAGGGAAAACGAGGGTGATTATCACTACCTTAGTTTAATGTGTATCATTCGTGCCATCCGAAAGAAAAGGAATGCCTTAAGAGTATTGAAAAGATATCGTCATTTGTATTTTTTTGATCTATGCTAAACTGGGGGGACGTGTGTCCACTCTCAATTGTAATGTATCACCCTATGATAAATCTGAATAGATGTATTAGGAACCACGTTATGGAAACTAGTGTGGAATGTAAAAACGCACTGCCGGATAGATAGGTCTCTCTCCTAGTCACAAAACCTTATAGTGACTTCCATAAGATTGAAAGGTCGAATAGGTCATTCTGTTTTACGAAACCAGTGTCAGGTCTTGATAGTGTTTAGACCCCCTGATAAGTAGTATTAATCTAAAAAAAATGATACTATAAATAAGTAACAGAGGGGATGATCAGAATTGCGTAACGAACAACGTCAATCACTACTGACAATTTCGTTAACAGAATAGATAAAAAGAAAAGTGCATGAAGTACCAAACAAAGAGACCTAGGTCCTTTATGTGTCTTCAATAAACGCGAAGAACTTAAGAGTAGGAGCCCAGCCAAGCCCTATTATTAATTGGGCTGAGCCCTGGCAGGGCTAGGACGTCCACAATTTTAAGTGAGAGCACGGGATTGGGCGGGCTTTAATGTCTTGGCATGGAAATGGGTCAATTAAACCTTACCATCGAATTAACATATAGTCAGAGACACCAAAATTAGGGAAAAAAAAACAAAATTCTATTAAATACTACAAAATTCAGAGATGAAAAAAGTAGGAAAAAAAAAAAAAAAGTATCCGCCTATATGGCCACATGCTATATGTCGGAGGGGAGAAGGATCAATGGGTGATAAATGAAAATGTAAAAAGATTTTAGCAAAGGGTAGTATTAAAAGAGCTGCCGAGGTTCAACCATTATGATAGTTAATTGATCAGTACTTGTGGATATACTAATGGAGAACACAAAAGAAAGAAGGGTGTGAAGTAATCTGTGTGTTAACTATGGAAGACTTCTTCTAGAGGGCGAAGGAAGTTCCGGACCGGGCGGCAACAGAAAGACAGTGGACCATTCCTCTAGGTGATAAAGTCCCATAGTAAGGTTAGTACGAACCCGCGAGGAGGGCACTTGCGGATCGGGACTTGGCGATATTGATGTGAGGAAAGACGGGCCCGGAGGAAACCCGGGAAGGAGGGTTAAACCACGAGAGCTCTAAGTACGCTTAGGAATTAAAAGGGAAGGCAACAAGTCGTTAACCCCTTACTGGGTAGGGAAAACTATGGAACAATAAAAGATGATAGGGTGCTGATTGACGAAACAATCTCAACCTAGACGAGGTCAATCGCGGGGAGGGCGTACGTGTAGTTTGCGGAATTAATAGTAAAACATTAAATCTAAAGGCACCTAGACACGAGGTAGGAAAGACAGGGTATGAGAGTTTGGGAAATTAAAAGTAAAAATTAAATCATAGATGATTGTTTGTTGTATTAGAGGATAATTTAAAAGGAATTTTCGGAAGGAACAAAAAATACAATACAATACTATAGATATACGCAATCCGGATGAACTCACTCTGCGCTCTAACTAAGCAGTTAAAAGATGTATCCTTGGAAATTTATGTTCTTTTTCCATTCTATTTTTTTTGTTCAAAAAAAAAATAGATATATATATATTGGCCTAACCCGATCTTACCTTCCAAAAAAAAATATCTAGGCCCCAAGCTCGCGGTACATATTATTAAAACCGAACCAGGACTGGGCCGGGCATGGGCCTAAGAATATCAAAGGGGAAGGACTGAAACGCTAACTTCGGATGATCAAAGTAGCCAGTCCACAGCAAATGGGGCTGTTAGGCGAAATATCAGGAGTACGTAAAACCGCGACGACTAGGACCGAGAACAGTAGGTGAGGAGAAGCGGAGGAAAATGAACGCGTTAACAAACCCCTTAAAGGCCCCGCACCGATGAATTTGATAATCTAGAACAAACGGTGATTGTAAATCCTGACTGGGAAGTAAAGAGTGACACATCCAGTCGATTTGCAACAGAACTGAGTTATTTTGACAACTGTGGAGCGAGTGAGCGCGTCCGACTACCCATATTACCCGGTCAGGGTATCCCTTTTAACACCATCCTTTAACCTGGTTTTAACTTACTAAATCATAAGTTAAGAATTTGGTTTTTTTTTTAATTTTGAAAAACCAAGGTTGGATACTTAAACCCTAGGAGTGGTTGAATCTTAAACCACAAATTGGAATTTTTATAAGTGAGGTGGGGACCAAATGGGACACGTCCATTTGTACCTTAATGGAAACCCAGGTACGTAAGTATTTTCCTTTCGACAAAGACTGAATTTCACCTTCCAATTTGGCTCTGCCACATACCCCGAATTCACCTTGGTGAGAAGGAATGTGGGACATTGCGCCGTTAAATGGTGGTGGTGATATGCCTCTTTGTCGCCCAGTCTTTTCTCCCTCCTTTGTGCTTCAAAGTTTCAAATCTTTCCTCTTGCTCAACGGTACATCTTCAAAGTTTGAAAAAGATACGAAGAAAGTACTAGTTCTCGAATAGGATAGTTCCTACGCTTCCAAAAAGTATTTTTTTTTATTTTTTTTTGGAAGAAAAGCGGGGTTTGGAGGACATGGCCCAAAATTTTCACCATCTCCAACGTGATACTCCAAAATTTTCCTCCATTGCGGCATCTCATCCATAGTGGAGGACATGGCCCACTAAATTTTTTTTTTACTCCGAATGCATACTAACTTAAATCACATTTCTAATCTAAAACATATTCATTCGTTATTGTAAAAAAAAACCCATTCAGATGTTTTATTTCCCATTTTTCCTCTCAAACTCAATGTTCACCACTTTGGTCTCCAAAACTTACTAATGACCCATTTTTGGACACCCCCTTAATGTGGTTATAGATTCCCCAACTATTTAGGGTTCACCCACACAACCCTTGGCAGTTTATACATCCAAGACTATGTAATTTTTAAAAAAATGCCAATTAAAGAAAATTTATTAAAGAAAGGTGTTTAAATTTTAAAAAATGAATTAACATTTAAAACTGAAAACTTCAATCGATAGGATGGTGGTGCGAACTCTTAACACGGTTATATTGCTGAGTTCATAAAGGGATCAATACATACGGGGCCTACCTACAAAAGGCGAGGTGACTACGATAGAGGGCCGATGTGGGTTTTTTTTTTTTTTTTCGGCACAGCAAATGATAGGTTTATTAAGAGAGACGTAATTTTAAAAATTAAATAATTGTTAAAAAACATAAAAATAATTTCAATATAAAATGATAATTATTAAAATAAATTGCAATGATACAATTAACATTTTAAAAAAGATTGAAAGACAAAGAAGGATAAACGGTATTGTAAGGGGATGAATAGTGTTTTGGAGATCATTCTCCAATTTTTCTCTCCTCCATATTTGGAGGGTCATTAAACATTTAGAATATTTGACTCCAAATATGGAGCACGGTTCCCTTTTGGACCCGGTACTCCATATTTGAAGTTTTGGAGCACGGTTGGAGATGCTGTTAAGATGGGCCTCTGATTGTCAATGGCAAAGCCGGAAAATGATCTCGGGCAACCACGCAATAGGCGACATGTGGTGATAAAAAGGGGAGAAGTCATTTCATCTTCTCCCCATGATTTTGACTTCTTCCCATTTGATTTCCCTCTTCCCATTTGATTTTCCTCCTTTTTTTTTTTTTCTTACACTTATTGCCGCATGTTTCATTGTGGGTAGAGAAGTCAAAATCATGAGGTCCATGATTTTGACTTCTCCACTTTCATGATTTTGACTTCTCCACTTGTCCACAAATCGATTTGTGGTTGCCTGAGACTGGGGCTTTCTGACTTCACCAAAGGCTATTCTGACTTCACCCGAGGCAATTTGAGGCCCTTAAGATGACCCTTTCAAAGTCTTAATGCTGACAACACAACATTTGAATATTGTCAGGACTTTGGAAAGTGATTAAAAAAAACTCTCAATAATACCTATTGTCCTCACATGCTTTAAATGATGACTCACTTAATGCTTGGAGCGGTTAGATTGAAAATCAAAGGGTGCAGTACTAAATAGGTACTATCGAGAGTTTTAAATCACTTCCCCAAAAATTTTACCAGTGCAATACGAAATTTTACCCCAAGAATTTTACCACAGCGCAAGCCAGGCATAGTGTACGTCGGACCTAGATGGGCCCCAGTGGTCTTAGCAAAGCCTAGTAACCCTCGTTTCGCGAGGGCAACCATAGAATAGGACGGAGCTGGCGGGCAAAATAAAACAAAAAAGGCGGAGAAAGACTATTCTCGATTTTCTTCAACAACGATGATTTTGAGTTCTCTTCCCAAACTTGAATCTCTTCCCTTTTATCTCATCACCTTAGTGCCATGTGTTATGTAGTATGATGCCATGTGTTATGTAGTATGATGTAGTATGTGAAGAAGTAAAATCAAGGGCCCATGATTTCGACTTCACCACCACTTGTCTCCTATTCTATGGTTGCCCGAGACAAGGGTAAGGTTAGGCTAGGGCCTTGAGATAATCTGATGGCCCGATTTGAACGCTGGCAGCAGGAATCTGTGATAGTAGCATGGAAAAACATGGTTATTCTCTCCATGAGGAGTCGGAGCAAACAGAAAAAGCGAATCCAATTAAAAGAGTCTTTGAAAGAAAGTGATGGTTAGGGTTATAAGGCTATAAAACATTACACAAATTGTCTTTTGCAGTGCTGTTTGAGAACTTCAACTTCATTTCTGGAATTGAGAGGTATATAAGTGTTGTAAATGCGAAACGCCCACTGCAGTATGGACAGCGTGATCCAGGTCTTCGTCATCAGCTATGCTCAACCAGGGAGATGTCATTTTGACCGGAGAGTTCTGAGAATATTACTGTAGGATCCACCATATTTTACCCTGCAAGGCAGGGAAGTCTACCTCTGAGGAAAAAAAAGAAAAGTGCATAAATAAGCTGTAAAACCATGAGGCAAGAAAGTCCTCCTCTTGAAAATCAATCGAAGGATCACTAAGAACGTGGAGACCAAAAAAACAGGCTTCGCCAGTTAACACAACCAAAGTACCTATCTAAACCCCTCGGTCTTCAACCACGACCGTGACAAAATTGTAAGTCCCTAGACCCAACAAACACTTCTTCCACTATCCCTCTCTGTTGTCTTTAAACATGAACCATCAATATGGAAAATAAACACACTAAGCTGCCGGAAGAAATCAATTGAAATAATCTTCAACATATGCCGATGCCCTCAAATCGGTCAATAAACCCAAAAATCTCGTAGTTGCCAGCCATTAAACCGGGACCTTAGTCTTCCCCAACACATGGGCATGAAAAAATTCACTTATGTCCATTCCAATTTAGATAAATAGAACCCCTCCGAAGGAAACAAATATTTGGACCCCCCTCCCATCAAAAAAATAGAGATTAGAAGAACACCCACTAAACACAGTCAGCATAGACAGTAATATTTACAGCACATCAGAGTACGGGACCCCCCCATTACACACCCCCACCAACGCCAAAAACCCTCGACTAACTATTGTAACCACAAGACAAACCCATAAAAGGTAAATAACAAAGACAAACCCAAACCTAATGATCAAACCTATTTATAAAACCCTAAAAACCCCATCTCGAATTGCAACAAAACCAAGTCCTAGTAAGAATCACCCACCCTTTTCATTGATGCATATCATCAGCCAAAACTGCATAGGATAATCTAAGTACAATGCTATAAATTAAACCCATCCTATCTTCTATTTGCAAGAAGTAAACAACTACACTAAATTTTACAAGCAACAACAGAAACCGTCGTTGCTTTGAACACAACCTAGCAGAGATTGGGTCTGATATGCTTTCACCACAATCAATCATTTCCATGCTCCTTATATCGATTTCCTGTTGAAAAAATTAAGGATGATCGCAACAGAGCAATTGCGGTGAAGGAATCGATAGTTGAAGTTACAGATCACCAAATCCAAACGATTGGGAGAGTCAGTTCACCACCGACAGAATCAGGGCAGATCAAAGCGCAGCAGGCGCCGTACATCAGTTGTAGCAACTCGTTCTTAGTCAGATCCTTTTGGCAACGAAGGAGGAAATGGAAGAGAGCTTGGGAGGAGGAGAGGTGATGAACACCACAACGATTTCCAGCATAACGCCCTCAACGGACTTGCAGATCTGTCAAGCATGATCGGTTGGGAACCAGATCTGGCTCAGGATCCCAAACCGATCGTCGAACACAGCACCCGTATCTTCATCCTTCTCATCTCCGTACTTCTTTTCTTCATCATCTGCAAAGATTGTCAGATCTTTCGATATCATCGGCTTCAAAATCCCTCTCCGCGTCAATATCCGTAACGTCCATCATGAGAATTTTGGCAGGAAATTTCACGAGATTTGTTTCGAAAAGCGTTCTTTTCCTGCTCCTTCTCCTGACAACCGTGCTGCCTGACTTCCTTTTCTCGGGCCGGATGGGCGTAGGGCTCGGGTAGGGTTAGGGTTTCGGCGGTATTTCTTGAAGGAAAAGGTAGGGCCTTGGTAGGAAAATCGATCTCTGAGGCGTTTCGTGAGGTAGAACTTAGAACTTCAGTTTCCCATGGAGAAAATAATCAAACCAGGCAATAGGTACAGAAGAACAATCATTAAACAGAATGGAAAAGGCGAGAGAAGGGATAATTTTTTTGTCTCGAGGATAGGGAGGAGAAGGTATTCGCTTTCTTAGTTACTTCCATGGAGTATTGGCTTGGGTGGGGTGGTTTTTATAGGAAAAAAGAGGCGGTGCAACTTGTAGTTGGGAAGAGGACTTAAGTCTTCTCAAGCTGGTTGCAGGATGAGGAGAACGCCAGTATCCAATAGACGGTCCGCGCATCACACTCCCTTAAGTGTAGCCATAGCTAGGTAAAGCATCGAACTGGGAGATGTGGCGCTTGGTTTAGTGGACGGTCTCGTCTCTAGGAGCAACTGGAGAAGACCTAAGGTCGGTGAGAATGGGAACAAACACCCGCTTCGTGAATACCGGCCATGCGTGGAGAAACCATTTGGCATAATCATCCAAGAACTCTGTATTACTTATAAAACCTTGTATTGCAGTAAATTACAAAAAGCCTCTCTTAGATACTTTTCTAAATAACCAAGATGGCTCACATGACCTTTGGTGAGGTGCCGTGCAGGGCACGGGTCCTGTCTCTTGAGGCTGGTACTAGGCGACGTCAATTCATCTTAGATCGGTTCTTTCTTTGGGTTAAAAACTTTGGGATTTTTCTCTTTCGTTGACAAGAAACAGAAATCTCACTAAATGTTTGATTGACCCAAAGCGGAGAACATCTTGTTTAATTCAAACATAATATGTACCTTTTTAATAATATAATAACTAATAATTGTGGTGGGTTTCAAATCTGATTTAGTAATTTTTGTAGTGGTGGATTCGCTTTCGGCGGATGCTTTCTCCTTTATCGATAGTAGGTCCAACCTGCAAAACACTTTGATGTTAAACTATGCTTTAAATTAGAATCTCCTTCCATAGATGAGAGTTTAGTGTACTAGTTCTGGCTATCTTGAAATCCTCCTCCCTTTGTCCCTAACTGGGGTCAAATCGTTTAGATCGAGCGTCGTTTCAAAATATTTTGTTAAAAAATTTTGATTGACCGTAATTGATAATTCCTATATCCTATGCGTGAATATATTTGTCAAGGGGTATGGGGCGATATCTAATGAGAGTAAGATTTGGGTGGTTGGATATACAACCTTGCAGTCTAGATCGTTACTCTGATAGGGGGAATAGGATTGTGCCAAGATTCATTTGGGCGATGATCTGTAGCTGAGTAGGATGGGCTTGGGTGGCTGCGTTGCGCTGTTGCCTGTTGCCATTTGTGTCACACATAAATTGGTTCCATCTTTTTTTTGATTCCCAGGCTATCTATGGATGTTGGCACTACTTTGTAAAGCCAAAAAGGCAACATGGCCTCTGTTTTTATGCTTAGGTGGGTGATGTCGTCCTTGGAGGCAATGCCTAAGTTCGTAGGTTAGGCCTTTCGGCTGTCAACTCAGGTTGGGGTCCACTGAATGAGGCTGTGATAGGTCTCGGGTACAGTATATGGAATGCTTGATAATTAATATCTCCCTTTACAATATACACTGTAGTATTTACAAATTATAAATAAGTTAGTAAATGTGATTGTGTAAATAATTACAAGAAACTCGTTAATATAATCACTATTTAGATTAAAAACATAATTGCTGAAATTAAATTAATTAAAGCAAATAGAATCTTTAATGAGAAGAATGTGTTATAGTAACAAAAAATTAATATTTAAAAACATTTGATTGATATGAACATTATAAGACTATTTATAAAAGTAATTTTGTGGTCACTCTTTATTGAGAGGCCTAATACTTTTACTTATATTATTTATTTATATTTATCAATACTCTTGTTTAAAAATAAGTTTTTTTTTGGACAAATACTTTATAAGTACTTTTTATAATATTAAAAAGCACTCTAAAGATTATTTGAAAAGGTGCTTAAAATTTTAGATATACGATTAACATAATGTTAAATTTAGTATTTTATAAATAATCTATAAGATCATATGTGCTTACAATTTACAACTTTAAAAAAACGTTATTGAAGTTAGATTGTTTTAAGGTGAGATAACTAGAAGTTTTATTTTTTAAATTTACAGCAAAACAAGGAAAGTATTTGTTACTAACCTAATCAATACTTCAAAAATCCCTAGGTGATTAGCTCATATATAATTGGGGAGTCGTAAACATACAACCAAAACCTGAAACGGAGTCCCACAATGGCCTACTATGTGACGGTTTCACTCAAACCTCTTGTTTTATAGTTCTAGCATCAAGTAGATTTTTTCTATGGCAGCTGTAGCTCTAACTCTAAAATCGTGGCACTAGGCAGCCCTTTCTCCAAGGCACCCCTCCAGGCGAATTCTGAACGTGATGCCAATTTGATACCATTGTAACGAACTAAACCCAAACTCCAAAAAAACATAAGGTGATACGGAGCGAAAAACTAAGCTCATATACAATTGGGGGCATACCATAACGCTCCGCAACCGATATTCACGACGGCCCACTCTGTAGTGGCTTTCACAACGCTTCTTTTTCATTTTAATGCCTATAGCATTCAAATCAAAAAAACAATCTTTCCTAATGGTGCTCTCATCTGGCCCCATTGCGTCTAAGTGTCCTTTCTCTAGGTCACCCCTCCGAGATTTGACTTGAAAGTCGAAAAGATAGTAATAGCTCTAATACCATTATACAAACCTAACGAAATACATATGTTGCAACCAATGGTATACGAGCCTGTTTTCTGCTCCTTAATCACCTAGTGAATTTTGAAAGTATTAGTTAGGTTAGTACAAATGTATAAGAACCGTGGAAATCCGTTGACGTCAAGTCTCCATAAGGGATGACATAGAAAAATGGTACGACTTTCCATGGGCTAGCGTGGAACCGTCATAGGTCGAACTAATGGAGGGGACTTCAACATGAATGTGTAAGTGATATTAGAAAAAAGGGTACGAACCTTAAAAACCACGACGATTTAGAGGGACCTTGTGGACTCATTGGTGTAGAGTGTGTGGATTTTATTACGATTCCCAAAGTATATATAGAGTCTACATTTCATGTTCTTTAATCACCACTAGGGCACCTTTAGAGTATGGTTAGGTTCTAACAGCATGAAAATATGTAACATTAACAATTAGGTGGCATTTAGATGAAAATTTTTTTTTTTTTTGGAGAGAAGAAAGGAAATCAATTTAATAAAATTGAGTGTATGAAATCATGGAGAAACAAATTATTTTAAATAATAGTGTGGATATGGAGTGAGGAGATCACCTACGTATTCTCGAACACTTATTATTTGAAAAACGGATATTTGGCCATTAAATTTACCCAATCACATTTTATCAGATTGATTTAACAAAAAAAAATCCAAATCCAAAGGCCCAATTAGGATTGGGTGAATTGACTATTTTCTAATTCTTGTCCTATTCAAAAACTTCTATCCTAAATCCTACTATTGATGTAGTATACTTCTTTGCTTTCAGTTGCAACCTTCAGATACCATAGAACTTATGTGCTTGCCTGACCGCTGTATCTTTGAAACTAAAGAAAACCGCATGGTAAGGATGGCTAAAAAGCAATGCTAAAACCTAAAGGAAGAAAAGTTTGTTCATGGACTGACGCTTGCCAAAGAATGGATAAGGGATTTCTAATGTCGTGGGATTGAGCATGCTAGTAAAATCTTTGCGTTCTTAAACACCATAAAATAGATATCGATGATGACATTAACCGAAACTTG
>JABCRI010001457.1:0-44861 GCA_015143295.1 Tetracentron sinense
CCCACCCCCGCTGGAGGTATTCCCCCCCCCCAAAAAAAAAAAAGTCTACAGTTTCTTCTTCTTCAAATGGTAGAAATCTCTGGGGGGTTCTAGCTTATTCATTGGCAACTGAGATTCTTTACTGAGTTACTTCTACTTTTTCTCCAAACCCTTAAATGTTAAACTCTATTCTCATTCT
Organism: Tetracentron sinense; assembly: GCA_015143295.1. Taxonomy (NCBI): domain Eukaryota; kingdom Viridiplantae; phylum Streptophyta; class Magnoliopsida; order Trochodendrales; family Trochodendraceae; genus Tetracentron; species Tetracentron sinense. The sequence goes on from JABCRI010001457.1 coordinate 179, forward strand.
TTTGGAGGGTTTTAGCTTATTCAATATTCATTGGCAACTCAAATTCTTTACTGAGTTATAGCCGATTGGGTGAGCTGCTAATTGAACAGTCCAGATTGATGAGGCCGGTGCAATGGATACAAGGGCTGCTTATTTTAACAGTCCAGATTTTAGGCTGATGTTTTTAACAGTCCTGAGTTTTTTAACAGCAAGAGCCCTTTTTTAAGAGCAACCGCCCTTTTTTTAAAAAAAAATACTTGATTTTCTCCCCTAAAATCGTATCAGCAACAGTCCTCTTTCATGAAATTATCAAATCTCTTTAATAGTTTAGCATTTTTTAATATTGCAAATGTTTTTTTAACATATAGAAGATATTTGTGACAGAAACCATAACCACCCACTTGAAGAGACAAACGAATCTAGCATCCATTTACATTAGATTTAAAACCTTTTGCCCATCTCTCCCTTATCCAATCATCAATGGTGGGGTGACGGTGGTGGTGGCCCATAATGGTGGAGAATGGTGGTGGTGGAGGGGGGCTGAAGGTGGGATGGCCCATATGGAGAATAGAGGGAGAGTGGCCCATACAATTGTGGAGAAGGGGGAGGGTGGTTATTTGCATATTTTAAAAATGACATCTTTTACCCCTGTAATAAGCTCAAAAATTGATAATAAGAGGTTTTATCAAACAAACTACTATTAAATTAGAGGAATTTTTTACAGTTTTATCAAACGATAAAACTCTAAAAAACTATTTAAGCTTATTCGTTAGAGCTTATGTAATTCGAGTAGAGTTTTCAAACGGACCCTTATAGATGGAAAGAGAGGGAGAGATGCATTTTTACAACAAAACAGTCTGTCCAGCCAGTGATTAAGAGAATTACATTAGTGCTATATTTGCGGTCCTCTGTTCTCAAGAACTTTGGGGATGTTAAAGTAGCTAATTTCTGTTCAAATTGTGTAAGTTTTTGTCCACCTCTCAGCAGTCATAGACTCATAGGACTCGTTGTCAGTTTTGGGTTATCTTTTCTAAGAGAGTGCTTTTTAAATGAATGAAAGTATCTTTACTTATCAAAACAAAATTATTAGAATAAATCTTTAATTGAACATTCACAGGAACATCAATGGAATTAGAGGTACCGCAACCACAAATAGAACACCATTAAGCAGGAAGTTGACAAACAAACATAGCCTTGTTGGTTCAGAGGTAGGAGACAAACCTGAGTTGCAATACCAGCATGATCAGTCCCAGGAATCCAAAGTGTAGGTCTTCCCTTCATACGATTATATCTGACCATAATATCCTAGCATCCGCACAAATGAATAAGGCAGCAACCTTAATATAGATGGTGCTAACACAGAATAACCAGCATTGCAGAACGCAAACAGAATTAATGCATTCATAATAGCTACCCAGCACACCCTAAAAATAATTAAATTGTAAAACCTTATTTAGTGAACTACACAGCCAACAATGAACTTAACATCATATGTTCCTTACACAGAAAATGCCTAGTTCAGACATGTAACAAATCAAGAAATGAAATGCATCAACGAAATGCCAAGTAAACTCTGAGTAGCCAATTGAACGTGATCAACATAATGGCTTATGATCATATTGAATGATCGGTCATTATATGGTCATTGAATGGAATCGAGATTGCATGGAGGAATGACCAATTGTACACAAACACCATTCTTTTCATATGACCTGATTCTGAAAAGTGTTCCCCCATTCATCCAATCTGTTTACGCCTTTTCTTTTCTTTTTATCAATAACAAGATCAAAATATTAGATATAAAAGATAGTACATAAAATTTTCACCGTAGGTGAACTAAGAAACAAAAGAAAAGAGAGAGAAAGACCAAGACTGTACAAAATTACAGCCCAAGCTCAAAGAAGGATTCATCGCCAACTCATCTCAATCACTACGAATCGAACACCAAGAGATAAAGCGAGTTGAGAACATCTAGACTCTAGAGGGAGCTTGTCAACTGAGCTAGAACAGTTGTCAAACAACCTTCTCTTTCTCTCCTTCCAAATACCCCAAAAATGGCTCCTGGGAGGAGCCTCCAAATCACACTGAACTTCATCCACGTCTCGCAAGAACCAACTAGAGACTAAGAGATTAAAGCTACTAGGAAAATCCCACAACACCCACAGAGCTAGAATAGTTGTCAAACACCCATTCTGTTTACAATTGCATCCAGAGTTATTAGTTTTGAGTGGGTAATTTTCACAAAGATGTCTCTCAGCTATGGTACATTGATGATAGAAGTCTAGAAGCATTTAAGTGGGTCTATCAATCAATAACTTGAGCTGTAGTACATTGATGACTGAAAAGGCATCATGGACAAGCTAAGAAGTTGCATCTATCAGTCTCTATACAGACAGACCAACAAATCAACTGCAGAAAAGTATAATCAGTAGAAAGAACTTAATAAAGGCATTTTGGATTCATTGGCCGCAAATAGGTTTGCTTCCGCTGATCATTCTGCAAAAAGTAGCTTTAACAGTGTCAAAGTACATGGTCAACAACAAAAATTTATGTTAACAAATAGTACATGGATGCGATAAACCTTGAAGCACACTTTCGAGAAAGGGGGAAGCAAACTTAATGGAAAGCAATTGAAAGAAAGGGTGTGTGTGTGTGGGGGGGGGGGCGATATCTCTTGAAGCACACTTATGCAATATACCTTGAAGCACACTTTTTTTTTTATCGGTAAATAATATATATATATATATAACAAAAACACCAGTTACAAAACAAAAGCCCGTGTAGCTAAGTAGTTACTGAGGAGTAACCATCACAACTACACCAGTACTAAACTAGCTAAATATCTAAACCAAAATCAAGAGCCGGGAAAACAAGATAATAATACTAGCAAAGCACTTAAATCAGCATTTCCAGATTGCAAGCTGATGGAAAATTGACAACCATTCCAAGATTGATTGCCGAATTCGCACACAAATGCGGGGAATGGAAGAAGGCGAGTTCTCGAAAACTCTAGAATTCCTCTCTTTCCATATTGCCCAGGCTATGGCCCTAGAAAGAACCGACCAAATTGCCGTAAATAGGTTTGCTTCCGCTAATCATTCTACAAAAAGTAGCGTCTAACAATGCCAAAGTACATGGTCAACAACAAAAATTTATGGTAAGAAATAGTACATGGATGCGATATACCTTGAAGCACACTTTTGAGAAAGAGGAAGGCAAACTTACTGGAAAGCAATTGAAAGAAGGGGGTGTGGGGGGGCGATATCCCTTGAAGCACACTTATGCAATATACCTTAAAGCACACATTTTTTTTATCGGTACATATGAGATATATATATATATATAACAAAAAACACCAGTTACAGAAGCAAAAGCCCGCGTAGCTAAGTTGTTACTGAGGAGTAACCATCACAACTAACCAGCACTAAACTAGCTACATATGAAATCCAAAATCAAGAGCCGGGAAAATAAGATAATAATACTAGCAAAGAACTTAAATGAGCATTCCTAGATTCGCAGACAGACGACAAATTGACAATCATTCCAAGATTGATTGCCGAATTCGCACACAAATGCAAAGAATGGAAGAAGACGAGTTCTCGAATACTCTAAAATTCCTCTCTTTCCATATGGCCCCAAGAAGAACCGACCAAATTGTCGTCTGGTCACCATCCGCGCCTACACGAGACCAACAAGATAAGAAGTTCTGGAAGGAGATAGGGAAGACCCAAACCACTCCAACCCAAGAGAGAAAGTAGTCCCAAATCTCAAAAGCAACGGGACAGTGTAATAACAAATGATCAACCTACTCTTCTGCGAGCAGGCACAAGTAATAGCAATTAGCCATCCTCCAACCTCCAACTTCTCTTTTTCAAATTATCACAAGTAAGAGTCTTATTTAGAGCTGCACTCCAAAGAAAGAATGCTACTTTCAAAGGAATTTTGGATTTTCACGCATACTTATGAGGAAAAGAGTGTTGGGAATTACACTCGAATCTTGAAGCACACATTGAGAAAGCAATTGAGAGCCAAACTCATTATGTTCTCCCTTTCTTTATGGGGTAAGAGGGAAAGTTGTATACCCTCTCTCTCAGTGTCACTTAATATCACTTACATACAAATCTATATATGTATATTATCAATAGTTGTGAGGGCATCCGGTGTAAGTTATTAGTTAGTAATGATAGACTGGAGGCCACCCAGTGCATGTTACTAATCTCAACAAAGGAGGCTGCTCCTTGGAAATACCTTCCCCTTTTACAAGAAAAATCATTTTATTTATTAAATTTACTATTCTTCAAGTTTCCCATATTCAGAGAGAAGAATACAATCAGGCCAATACTCCTGCTAACTTAGATGTCAAGAATCCTCCCTTTTTGTTATCATATTCGGTATTCCACTTTTGTGGTTCACCTCTTGAGTCTTAAAGAGCTCCTCTTGTGTACTTGTATTTTTCTTTTAGTAAAGTCTCACTTTTCTGGGAGAACAGAATACAATCAAGACTTTGTTCCAGCCACCATGTGATACATAGAGAATCTGCCATTGCTTATTTTCTGCGAAAATTAAGAAAGTGAAAAGCCCAAGCATGCGCAAGCAAAATCAATGGAAGAGATTAAGGAATTCATGACTCTTTAAACAAAGATTCAGGAATTATTTTTATTCGCTGTCAATGCCACTGCACACTTAACACTAGAATCTGGGTTATAAAATCAAATGGAATTTTCTTTGAAGTTTTACGGGAGGAAATCATCTATCAGTGTTATTGAAGACATAGATATGCACCTCTTCATCTAGTTTTGATTTTTTTTACTTTTGACCGGTAAATATGACCATTATAATATAGAAAGAAATTTTTATATAGCAAGTTTGTCGAGACTCGAGAGGTGAACGAAATAAAGAGAATACAAACCAAAAGGACAACTCCATAGAAATTTCAAGCAATGCTTAAAGAATGAGAAACTTCCCTTCTCAACCCATTCACTATTGATGAAACACCACGAGGAAATGAGGCAGTAGATGTCAAAGGATAAGCTTCTCAACTGAAGATGCAGAATTATCAAAGATCCTACTATTCTCTCCTCCAAAAAGTTCCAACAAATGACTCCCGGAACCAGCGTCCAAATCATCTGCCAACTGTACACTAGGAGGTTAAAGCTAATAGGAAACACCAAGAGGACAATGGACCAGAAGGTCATTCACTGATTCCCACTCAGTCGTGCAAAGAAAACATATGTTAGCAAGCCCCATCCTCTACTCTTCTAATGGTCCAAGGTGAGGATTTGTCCAGAAAACTGTCCAAATGAAAAATGAAATCCTAGATGGAATACCAGGATCCCTGACTACTCTGTAGGAAAATGACCTAAAGGGATACCCTTCAAAGACTAGTAGAAAGATCTCACAGTGAATCGACCCTTACCATCCTAAACCAAATTCGACCATCCCGAACAAAGGGGTTGGACCTAATATAAGAAAGAACTTCAACAAATAAAGAAAATCCTCCACCTTTCACTCATTCAATCCCCTTCTCAATTTTGGCACCCAAACCACCTTGTCATTTCTGAATCCATAGCAAGCCTCGACCATAGATTGTCTATCACATGCCAAAAAATAAATATTCCCAAAGCCAACTTTGAGCGGCCTATCCCCACACCAAACATCATCCCAAAATTTGATCTCCCCAAATGAACCCACTCTATACAAATTATGCTTCACGAATTGCTCTTTGCTCGTGATGATAACTTTTCAAAGACTAACCCCATAAAAGCTCCTAACTTCCTTAAGATCCCATACTGTATTTAATCCATATTTAGCCACAATAACTTTTCTTCAAAGGCTCTCTCTTTCTACCCCCAAACCTTTCAAAGCCATTTTCGTAAATGGACTCGTTCATAGTCCACAGGAATAAGATTACCAGACTACCTTTTTGAATAGGATCACATGACTTCTTCTTCCACTCAACCAAACGATAATTCCAAGCACCCTGAATCTCATTCCACACAAAAATTCTCTTATTAAGCTTTGCAAGGAAAATGGATGCAGGAATGGAAAAAAATTACAAAATATGTTGGCATGCTCAGTAACATATTCTAGTTTGTAACTGAAAAAACAAGTTAAAATAATTTTTTCATGTTTCGTAACCTCAGGAGACTCAATTTATTATTTTTGGCAATAAGGCCAATGCCAGCTTCAACAGTTATGTCTTACTAATAAATAAATATCTTTAAGTAGCCCAATAGGCAAACGTCTTATATAGCTAATAATTTTTGTGCAGATGGATGGCAATTAATGGAGTATGGATGCATTTGGTATTACCTAATGCCCGTTCAGTCCATAAGTCAGTCAAAATTTACACATCCAGACACGAAACATTGATTAATTCAAAAGTTGTGAGAATAAGTTTCCTGCAACACAACATAAACCAATTTCTAGGGGATAAAGTAATTACAGAATTAGGATGAGTCTCATCAACTGAATAATGCAGCATGTACAAGTACGACACTTGCTACAGTGAACTAAACGTTTGCGATTTTAAAAAATGGCCAAAGTACAGAACAAAGATCTGTATATTGATAGAACTCATGTAACAAGAATGCACAATAAAATACAAGTTCAAATTTTATATCAACTACTCAGGCGTTCTGTTTCTCTAACCTCGAGAGTCACAAACATTGCGTGCCCCATATGCAGTGACCCAGTAACATTGGGAGGTGGCATCGAAATCACAAAAGGATCTCCCCCCCGTTCAAAGTTTGGCTTGAAATACCCTTGAGACTCCCACCTGAGATTCAAAACTTAATCACATATATACTGAAACTATGTAAATGAGATATTATTTGGAAGCACTACTTTCCTATTCCGAAGCATGCCAAATCTTTATTAGAGTTCCATGAATGGAGATTCCCCCACCCCCTGGAACCACCGAAATAGACATTTTTCCCCTTCTATTTACTATCTGTTATTGATTGATTAGTGATTAACCTAAATGTTATGAAGAAGTGACATAGGCTGATGACAAGTGGGAGTGAGCCATGGATGTGGAGATGGACTCCTTAATATCCAGCCAAACATAGGATTCCATTCAGTTGTGAAAGGAAAGAAAGCTCTCCAGTAAAAGTAAGTTTACAAGTTAAAGGAAGAACACAATGACGATAAAAGGTACAAGGAAAGGAAAGGAAAGGAAAGGTTTTCGACATAAGGTATATATTGACTACATTAAAATTTTCTATCCAGCCATTGACTACAATTAGATCTCAAACAGTTAGACGATAAAAATGTTTTTTTTAAAGTAGTGATTTGGAAAAAAAATTGTATGCATTAGTCACAGAGATTTAAAAAAGAGAAAAATAAATGAAAATTGAGAAAAAAAGAAAGAAAAAAAAATCTTACATGTAAACTTTATAGCAAGCCCTTAGATAGTGGTATATCAAATTCGATGTGCTTATGTCTGGTAATGGTTTATAAGAGGTGTCATTTTGACCATTATTGTCACCTTAAGAAGTTGTTAAATCATACTACTTTTGATGTGAATGACATATACTTGTTGCATGATCATAAATACAATATGTAATGCACAATTTTCAAAAGAATCTGCCATGAATGATTTGGGTGTTACTAAATGAATTCTCAGGATGAGAATTAGAGAAAACGAGATAAATAGCCAATTGAAATTGTCCTAAAAAGAATATGTATATAGAGTTCTCAACAAATTTCAGGTGAAGAAAGCTAAGCCAGTTAGCACTTTGGAAGCATGTCACTTCAAACTCGTGAAGGAAGAGTATACTAGGACACAAGATGAGATTTATTGTATGTCAAATGTGCCACATAATTCAGCCCTTGGCAATTTAATTTTATCTTGTGGACTGTACTAGACCATATATTGTTCATGCAGTGGGAGTATTGAGAAGATTTATGAACAACCCGAGGAAATTATATCGGATGGCAGTTTAGTGGACTATCAAATACTTGAGTGCTAACAGTGGATCATCTATCTCCTTAAAGGAGTATGTTAATTGAGATTAGGCTAGGGAAGTTGACAGTAAACAGAGTACTACTGGCGATTTCTTCACCTTGGGTGATGTAACAATTAATTAGGTCTCTCAGTTACAAAAGACTGTTCATTGTTGTTTTCTCTACGACGAAGACCAAGTATGTTGCAGCTATGGGAGCATGCAAAGAAATGATATGGTTACAGAACTATATTGAGGAATGGGACAAGAAGCAAAAAAAAAGGGTAAGTCGTGGTGATAGCCAGTGTCTTACATCTTACGAAGAATCCAACTTTTCAATTCACAACAAAGCGTATCCACATGCAGTACAATTTCATTAGTTTATTTTTAGAAGATAAACTGTTGACACCAAAAAAGATTTATACAAGTCAAAGTCTTGCATATCTAAAAATTAAAGAGAGCGGAGGATGGCTAATTGTTGTTTCTTGTGCCACTAAGTGGAGGAACCGATGGATCATTTGTTTTTATATTGCTCTTATGCTTCTGTTGTTTGAGGTTTTGTCCTTTCTCGAGTTGGGGTGTGTTGGGTCTTCCCATATCCCTTTTTGGGCTTCTTATATCGTTGGTCCTCAAAGGTTTTGGAGTCAGCCTGAGTGCTCATTTGGTCGCTTCGCTCCTTCCCAGGGCCGTTTCTTGGGCCATTTTGCATAAAGGAATAAGCAGGTGTTTGAGGATACCGCTCTCTCTTTGTCGCAGCTGTGCTCAAGAATAAGACGCCTGCTTCTTTTTTGGTGTTCTATCCTTAGGGAGTGGGAGGAGCTAGATGATCTGCTTTGTCACTTGTAAGTTGTAAGGTGGAAGATGTAAGGTGTATGGCATTAGATATATGAGGGTTGGGGATTAGGAGTCTTTCAGAAGTTTGATTTATTCGTTTCCTTTTCTTCTTTCTCGTTGACTTCACCTTTCCAGTAAACTCTTGATTCTTTGTCTGGACGTTTCTTTTTATCTAGTGGGTCTTCTGATTACCGATCAAAAAAAGGTGGGACTATGGAGGAACTGACCTTGTGTTCAGTTTCATTTGATCTTCAAGCTTGATGAAGGTGAATATGGATTCAAGCCTGATTATGATATGATGTTTTTCCTTATGGAAACAATGATAGTTAGAGTTGTTGAGAGACTCTCCAAGCCAAGTGGCAGATTGTTGGACATGTGGAGCCTACTCGGTGACTGATTTCTCTTTTGGGGTTTAGGGTTTCCTAGGATTGTGGTTGTTCCTAGATAGATGCTTTAAATTGAGAGGTTATCTTTGTTTATTTTTAGGGTGAAAAGTGCACAAAAAAATAACTTTTCCATGTGAGACCAAGAGGGTTTCTTGCAAAATTAATGCAGGAACTATTAAAAAATTATAAAGAAATGAAAATAAAATAGGGAAACTTTTCACTATGGTAACTGGTAAGTTAGTTGGTAATTGCTAGAGTTGTTGTGATTAGATTCCAAGTGGCAAATTTTTGGACATGAGGAGCCTACTCGGTGACTGATTTCTATTTGGGGGTTTGTGGTTTCCTAGGATTTTGGTTGCTTCTAGGTTTGTTTTAAATATGAGAGGTTATATTTGTTTTATTTTCAGTCAGATGTGTGCGAAAAATAGGGTTTCCTTGTGAAAAGAATAGTTTCTTGCAAAATTTGTGCAAGAACTATGAAATCTGTCTTCATGCATGATGTTTGTTTTCTTTGGCAAATTTTTATATGATTATTCTGCTAGTTTTATTGCTTGATCCATAATAGTTTTGTTCTATAATAAAGGTTTATTTTAGGTTTTTTGATAAATAAATAAAAATAAAAAGCGGTCTAGGTCCTCCATACACACTTTTGTGTATGTGTGTGTGTGTGTGTGTATATATCCTCAGGAAACTCTTTACTACTGATCATTTAACTTGGAATCGAGGATTTTCTCCATTGATGGGAGTGATGCACAAAGTCAAAGATGCAGCAAATGATGATATGGTTAAGCAAGCTAGTATTTCACATTTCATCAGTTTTATATTATTAACATATAATAATTCCCTTTCCCGTAAGAGAATCACAAAGGATCTATACAATTCGAGTCATAGTCTCCCAATTTGAAATTTTCATCAAAATGATTAGCTGCTTTACTAAAGGTTGAGCAGTTCCATTAAGTGCCATTGTTCAGCTTATTAATTGTCATTTTTCTGGGAAAAAAAATGGGCTTTAGTAGATGATCCTCATGTTCGGTTTAGGCATATTACCATAATGACTCTCTTTTAAGGGAACCAAATAAAGGGACTGGGCAAAAAAGGGAAAAAACAAAGAGATTACCAATTGTATATCCGTTCCTCAGAAGCAAAGTCAAATGACTTCGCGGTCTCCGGAGATGTAAAAACACCATTCTCTGATGCTGCAGCTGAAAAGCAATATGGAAAGAGAAACGATTAATAAAAATGCAATGAAGAAAATTCAATACAAATGCAACAGGAAAAATTCAAGAACAAATGCAACATCACAAAAGAGAGTGAAAACATTAGCATATTAACTAATGGAAACTAGCAAATGAGAATATATAAACCCAGTAAATGCAATTTAACACTAAAAACATATTAAAAAAAACAACTGGTCCTATACGAATACATTAAAAGAATCTGAAACCCAAGCAATTACATAGACATGAACGGAAAAAAAAAAAATAGCTGACATTCGAAACAAATTTATAAAAAAAATATATGAAAGAATGGAAAAAAATATCGAAATCATCAAGAAACCGTTACCAGCAAAAAACCTGGGGCGTAAATGATTGAAATTCCAATGAAAAATCTTAATTCCGCGACTGCGCCGAGAAAATAGAAGAGGATTGAATCTGTAAATAGAGCAAGTAGAGAATAGGGAGGGATTGGACAACGCCATTAGAGAATCACAAACCCTGTTTGAAGCTGAGTAGCATTTGAGTTCTAAGAAAGAAAAGAGAATAAAACAGTGAGATTCGAATGACCAATGGAAAACCCTAACGGTAGTGAACTGGTCTTGCTTGAGAGGCAGGGAATAGAGTAATGGATAACGCGGGAGCTACGAAACGAGTAAATATTTGGGGAGTTTTATAAAGAGGAAAATACGGATTTGGGCCCCGTATTATGAAAAAACCCGTATATGGGCTCCGGGTTTGAAAACTTATTTTTGTAGGCTCCCACGCGTGGGAGCCAAGTGCACGTGCTGCCCCTTCGCATTTTCTCCCCAAAATACCCCTGGCTTGCTGTCAAAGCTTTCTTCCCAAGCTGAAGCTCGGTTACGAACCCTCGGTTATCCTGAAGCCCTCGGTTATCCTGTGATCCGAAATCCTTCAAGGCGCAAATTTGAAACCTGCAAATCATTCCCCAAAGTAGAACCCTTGGGTACCCAGTACATCCGGAACTCTACGGGCTTCGTAATAGCGTAAAGAAGAAGAAGAAGAAGAAGAAGAAGCCGAAGAAGAAGAAGAAGAAGAAGAAGAAGCCGAAGAAGAAGAAGAAGAAGAACAACCCTGAAGAAGAAGAACAACCCTGTAAGTTTTAGCGGTTTTTAATAAAATTTCAAACCTAAAAATGGGCCCCACAGTTAACGACTTCATTTTCGATGCTTTCAAGTAACCATTTTCGATGGTTATGATTAACCATTTTCGGTATTATTATTGATTTTTGCTCATTTTTCGTGATTTTCAATGGTAAAGTTAAAGTGCATTTTCGACCCTTTTGAGTTTATTTTCGGCAAAAATATATTGCAATTTCGATGGTTCTTACGACCATTTTCGGTGTTTTTTACTCATTTTCGGTATTTTCAATTATCAATGCTTATTTTCGGTATATTTATGTTTTTGCTTATTTTCGGTATTATTCAATTATGACATTGTTTTTTCGGTATTATTGTTGATGTTGAGCCCAATTTCGGGATTTTCAATGGTTATGTTATAATGCATTTTCGATGGTTTTGTGCTTAATTTCGGCAAAAATACAGCAATTTCGATATTTCGGTATTTTTGTGTCCTGGCAGAGTAAATTTTCGGTATTTTGCTTTCATGACTGCCATTTTCGATGTTTTTGTGTCCTAGCAGTGCCTATTTTCGGTGTTTTTCTGCCTGGCAGTGCATATTTTCGGTATTTTTCTGTGATGACAGTGTCAATTTTCGGTATTTTTCTGTTATCCCAGTGCCTATTTTCGGTATTTTTCTGTTATCCCAGTGCTTATTTTCGGTATTTTTTGCTATGACTGGTTATTGTCAGTACTTTTGATGGTTATTGTTATGATAGTGTTTATTGTTTTTCAATTTTGCAGCGACAAGATGCCTCGTACACAGAGAAAAGCCGGTAGGGAAAAGAAAAAGAGAAAAGAGAAAGAAGATAAATATTTTCCTTCGATTAAATGCTCCCAAACGATATGGTTTGACGAGATAAAACCATTATTAGAGGCCAATCCAGAGAGAAAAAGAATTTGGATGGAGAGCTGCTTTGCCCACCTTTACAACATACCTAAAATACCATTGTGTGGCCAAGCAATCCACCATTTTCTACAGAGGCGTAAAGGAGGGTTACGCTTCGAAGTATGCGGGAAGAGTGTAGAGTTCACAGTGTTGGACTTTACTCTGATCATGGGCCTTAATGCCCAAGTGTCTAAGGCTCCGGTCCTTAAACATGAAGCGCCACCAACCTCTCTCAAGTATCGAAAGTTTCAAAAGTTGGCGGTGATTAAAAAGGCAAGGCTTCTTGAGGAGTTCAAGGGATGTGATGATCATATGGATGCGGTGAAGCTATCACTGGTCCTCTTTATTGAGTTGTTGCTCGTAGGCACCGGCACGCATGTGGGTGTTAACACAGGCCATTTGTGCCTAGTGGATGATTGGGAGGCCTTCAACAAATACCCATGGGGGACTTTGGGTTTTGAGTTGTGCAAGGTTGGCCTAGAAACTGCTCTTTATACGAAGAAGCAGTACAATATAAACGGATGTGCTCTTGCCTTCCAGGTAAACATATGACTACCTAAATTTTGTAAATTTTCCGTGTTAGCTAATTTGTGTTTACTTCTACTTGAACTAATAGTAAAATTTATGACTGATGTCAGATTTGGGCTTATGAGTGCATCCCAGCACTTGGGAGGCTGTGTTCTCGTAATGCACCCCTAGGTACGATGACATTCCCACGGGTTCTGCGGTGGGCGAATACATCCTATCTCAGCTACAAGTCACTTGCAAATGCCATATTCAATTTAAGTAAAGTATGTAATTGGAGTTGTTGTTTTACAATATTCAACTTGCAATATCCTTTGTTATTTTACAGATCATTTGTTATTTTATAACATATCCTTTGTTGTTTTACAGATCAAGCTGAGCAATATAAAGCCTACTCCTGCAGAGAAGGAGCAGCAGGTTGTGAAGGATGTGTTAGCACGATTGAGTGCTGAGGGTGATGATGATGAGGAGGGGGAGGAGGATGATGATGAGGAGGGGGAGGAGGAGGATGAGGAGGAGGAGGAGGATGATGAGGAGGGGGAGGGTGATAGTGATGGTGGTGATGGTGATGGGGGTGATGGTGGTGATAGTGACGGTGGTGGTAGCGATGGGGGTGATGGTGATGATGATGTAAGTCCAGCCCCATCTCCGGCGAAGAAGAGAAGGTTCGAGCAGAGGTCAAAAAGGGTACAAATATTGATTGTGATTATTTTTTATGATTTTCGACATTTTGACATATAAATTGTCTAATTTTTGGGATTTTTACTTACTAGTTGTTTGATGTTCAATATTTTCAGGTTCATGATATCAATTCCTCCGTTGAGCGGGCAATGGAGAGAGTTTTAGACCGTTATTTTGACCGAGTTGTTGATCGAGTTGTTGACCAAGTTGTCAACCGAGTTGTTGAGCGAGTATCCCCGCAAATAAAAAGCTTGTTTGAGCAATGGGCAGCGCAACAAAAAAAAGATGAAAAAACTTCTGGTGATCAAAAATCTTTCAGTGATAAGATGTCTCCCATATTGAGTCCCGAAGCAGCGCCGACACAGGGACATTCTTTCGTTGATGAGAAGATGGATCCCATCTTCACTCCCGAAGCAGCGCCGACACAGGGACATTCTTTCATTGATGAGAAGATGGATCCCATCATTGAGTTGACTCCCGTAGATTCGAAGGGGGGTGCAGATTCAAAGGGGCTTGAAGACCTTCTAGAGGTGTGTGTTTACATTCCTAAGACGTGTAATGAGAGTCTGTGAAATGGGTTTTCATCAAGCCGGAACTTATATTTGTCAATATATGCAGGTGTCAAAGAGACCGGTAGTGAAGTCTCAATATCTGCGATCCCCTTTCATTCAAATGAAAGGAAGGAAAATGACAATTGGAGCTGCTAACCCCAAAAATCCTTTATCAAAAGAGGAGTCGAAGCAACTGCGCGATTTCATAAAGTCGGGAGCAACTTCAATTTTGATTGACAAGGTGATGGTGACAGCGGATATTGTGGGAGGGATTTCTAGCTCAACTACGTGGATTGATTCATTGGTAAACCCAGTACTTTTATTGATGAATCCAGTAGCCATTTTCGGTATTTCAGTTTCATTATCGGTATTTCAGTTTCATTTTCTGTATTTCAGTGGTTTTAATGATGAATCCAGTAGCCATTTTCGGTATTTCTGTATAATTTTCGGTATTTCAGTGGTTTTAATGCTGAATCCAGTAGCCATTTTCGGTATTTCTGTATAATTTTCGGTATTTCAGTGGTTTTAATGATGAATCCAGTAGCCATTTTCGGTATTTCTGTATAATTTTTGGTATTTCAGTGGTTTTAATGATGAATCCAGTAGCCATTTTCGGTATTTCAGAGTAATTTTCGGTATTTCTGTGGTTTAATTGATGAATCCAGTAGCCATTTTCGGTATTTCAGAGCCATTTTCGGTATTTGTCTGTGTAATTTTCGGTACTTCAGTGGTTTTAATAATGAATCCAGTACCCATTTTCGCCATTACAGCACCCATTTTCGGTATTTAATTCTCATTTGTACTTCCATTTTCAGTAGTTGAGGACCATTTTCGGTAGTACTATCACTATCCATTATCGTTATTTTCGGTATTCTTTTGTGAGATTATCTAACATTGGATAAATATGACAGCAAATTGACATGTATACGGAGTTATTGGCTCAAAGAAAGGAGCAATACTCCTCGAAATACAATCAAGTCTGCGCTTTTGGCAAAACTTGGTTCACGGTAACTCATAATACTTTTGTTATGTTTTAGTTTATCCAATATATACATTTATCCAATGTATATCCGCAATTTCTAAGTAACAATAATGTTCGTTATGTTTCAGTATTCGTTATTCAAGGAGTGTCACTTTTTGGACACCTACCATTCAACTTTGAATTCCAAGAACCTGACTGAGGACATGACTAGTCGGGTGGGGCCAGATATGAAGGCCGCTATCATGGGGGTTCGAGGAGGGACCCCCATGTGGGAATGTGAAAGGATATACTTCCCTGTGAACCCCGCTAGTCACTGGCTATTGGTTGTGCTTGAACCCCCCACAAGGCGTATCCTCCTCTTCGACTCATTTTTCCCACACCCGGCATTACAACATGGAGATCATATCTCAGCTATCACAGTGAGGATGCCTGCACTGTTTCACTATGTGTGGTGACAACTCAGCCTTCATAGGTCAAAATGGGAGGTCATAGAAGTCAAAAATATACCAAAACAGAAGAATACGTAAGTCTTTCTAAAACATTTAATCTTCTATTTGTGTACACTAACATGACTCATCCTAAGCAACTGTAACTGTTTGTTTTGCATATTCAGTCGGGACTGTGGAGTATTCGTTATGAAATATATTGACTTCTTATGCGCTGACTTACCCATTACGTTCACTCAGGTATTTGTACATCCATTGGTAAATATCATCAATCATTTGTAGCATACTGACTTTTTCTAACTATTTTTGTAGGACGATATATCTTCAATGCGGAAGCGAATAGCTTTCGATGTTATGACGGGGTCAGTGAAGGCGTGATGGGCTGTGATAACGTCCCAATGTTGGATGCTGAGGTCCCATGATGAAGAGGAGGGAGAAGATAGGCCGGGGTGCAGTTTCTTGATAGACTATTATGGATGGGTTGTGATGTACTATTATGGATTGTTGTGATGATGTTGTAATGTTGTAATATTGACTTCTTATGGACTATTTGTGTACAGTCCTGTAATATTGTGTATTTAGAGATGATTTTCGTCATTTATTACAATATCCAGTGCAGAATTTTGGTTTTTTTCGTCATATTACAGATTATGTTCAGTTTTATAGGGCTCCATTTCGGCATTTTAGAGTGTCCCAGTAGCCATTTTCGGTATAACAGGGCTCAATTTCGGCATTTTGTGCCATTTCCAGTAGCCATTTCGGCTTAACATGGCTGATTTTCGGCATTTTACACTGTCTAGTAGGCATTTTCGGCATAACAGGATCAATTTTCGGTATTACAGTCCCATTTTCGGTATTCTGCAGTACTGTATTTTCGGCATTTTTGCCATTTTCAGTACCCATTTTCGCCATTTTTCTGTCAAATTCGGCAATTTTGTCATTTTCAGTACCCATTTTCGGCATTTTTAGCCAATTTCGGTATTTTTCTGTCAATTTCGACATTTTTCTGTTGAATTTTAGCAGTCATTTTCAGCATTTTTGCCATTTCCAGTAGCCATTTTCGGCATTTTTCGATTTTCCCCTGTCAATTTCGGTATTTTTCTGTTCCAATCCAGTAGCCATTTTCGTAATTTTATTGCCATTTTCGGTATTTTCCTCTCACTTTCGGCATTTTATTCCCATTTTCTGTCTTTTTCCATCTTTTTTGAGATTCTCTAATATTGGATAAATAATAAAGAACCTTCAAACCAACCATTCATTAAGCATTACATGTTTTTCATTACATTCAACATTAGACACTACACTCAACCACCATGGGGAACAAGATTATTACATGTTTGCCTATTGTGCCCAGTTTGTTTACATCTTCCACATCTTACAGTGGACCTTTCCTCACCCTGTGAGAGAATTCTATTCTTCTTCGGCCTTCCTGAACGTCTTCTTCCCACCGGTGGTTTAATCCTCTCCATCTCTACCATGATTTCAGGTGGGAGGTCCCATGATTTTTTGTCAAGCAGTGGATATATTGACTCTTGGTAGGTGGCTTGGTATGTTAGTGATGTGTAGAATGGCGAACAATAGTTGTATGGATCTACCCGATACTTTCTACATCCAGCCAAGGCATGTTCACAAGGCAACCCTATTTTATAGAATTTCCCACAAGTGCAATTCCCATCCAGAAGCTTCACAGTATCTCGATTGTTTTTCCCAACCACATAATACTGATACATAGCAATTCCATGAGAATCTAAATAACGTGCCTGTGATTGTCCCTTTTGTATTTGCTCTTCGGCCCATGTTGTTAGCCTGCCATTCATTTGCATAGCACTGATTTTTCGGTTGTAGAACATATTTTGTACCTTCAGTCGCACATTCTCCAAAAGCATAGTGACTGGATATTCTCTTGCTTCTTTCAGCAAACTATTCAAACTCTCGGTTATGTTCGTAGTCAGCACATTATACCTCTTCGCACTATAAAAGGCTCGGGCCCATTTCTCTTTTGGTATTGCATCCAACCATTGCACAACGAGAGGGTTTGCAGTTGCGAGTTCTGCCATTATCTCATGAAACTTGCTTTCTCTACATGTCTTCACGGCTTTCCAGAAATACGGAAACAATTGCTTATCCTTGAATGTTGCATACATATTTTGGCTAATGTGGAATGCGCAGTAGCCATGAATTGCATGTGGGAATACAACAGGGACTTGGCTTATCAAACTAACATGTCGATCTGTTACAATCACTAGATCATCTATGTGTCCAAGTGCTCTTGATAATTGAGTTAAGAAAAAATTGTAAGTAACATTATTCTCCGACTCCGCTATCCCAAGGGCAACTGGAAATATGTGATTGTCTCCGTCTAGAGCTGTTGCGGCAATTAGTATTCCTTTGTACTTTCCCTTTAAATGTGTCCCATCAATGGCTACCACTTTCCGTAAAGTCCTCTGAAAACTTCGAATACACGGTCCAAGAGCCATAAAACATCTTTCAAATGCCCCATTTTCAGGGTCAGCCACTATTGCTGTTACTGTGCCTGGATTTGTCCTTTTAAGTTCATGAAAATAGGCAGGGAGTTCAGCATAAGAGTGGTCGTATGAACCTCTAACTGTTTCAATGGCAATCTCCTTAGCTTTCCAAGCTTTCTTATAACTCATTCTAACCCCATATTCTTCCCACACATCATGAATAATCTCTTTGGGCTTATACGAGACATTTGCCTCAATACGTCCCACAACCATGTCACTCACAACTAAACTAGTTGCTTGTCGATGATCGGTACCACCTAAGGGATATCCACAAGAGTGATGTGAATTATAAGTCTTTATTTTGAAAACACCAACCTCATTCACTTTCGATGCACGCAATCTCCAGGTGCAATTATCTATAAGACATCTAACTGTGTACTTTTGTTGATTTGAATCCATAACCTTGAATTGAAAATTGTTTCGCATCGCATATCTAGACAGTACATTTTGTAGACGTCTTTTGTCCTTAAATAATTTCCCAAGCGATATTTCACCAGCTTCCACTCCAGTTTCAAACTCTGATGTTTCCCAATTTACATAGTCATCTACACCATCATTTAGTTGCATCACATTTGCCAGTGATTGTACGGGAGCTTGTGGTGATGATGGAGCTTGTGCTGACGGTTCTGGATGAGCTTGTGGTGATGCTTCTGGATGAGCTTCTGTATCTACTTGTCTTACTCGACGAAAAGCAGACGCTGAGGAACTAGGAATATCAGCATGCGGGGTATAAGAGTGTATAGTCCTTGTGTCCCACTCTGCTGTTGCCTCCCTATGTAAAAAGTCTTCAAGCTTATCGCAGACACCGTATGTTGCTACATCTTCATCTTGATTAAAAGCACTATAAAAATCATGTTCATCTTCATTACTTGAGCTTGAGTCTATACTTTTTAAACATTCATCACCGTTATCATTTTCAGCCTCCTGAATATGAGTCCCCTTATAGAAAGGAATGACAGTCTCCTGAATATGAGGATCAACAACCTCCTGAACACGCTGATATTCACAACTCGCATCATTCAAACCAAACTGTGGTTCTGGTACAGATTTCCTCACCTTCGATATATATAATGGCGGCAAGTATTTTTTTTCTACTTTCCTGACATGTGAAAGAAATGCCCACAACTCTTCATCGTCTGTAATATCAATGGGAGGGATTGGCGCTGGTGTAGGAATCAAACACCTCACTATAATCTCATACTCTTCCAGTCGAGTGTTAGTCAATTGATAAACTTTATCCAATAGTTTGTCATATGTCATTTTCGAAGATAATTGCAACAACTTTGATTTTCCACCACTGTACACGTACCCTCGAACACGGTCGTCAATGTTCCACTCACCGTCATAACAACAAACTACTGATATCGGCATTATCTGCAATATCTGGAAAACACTCAATCCGTTAAAGTAATCTGAAAATTTTCGAAAATGAGCGCTGTAACCATTGAAAATGCACTGTAATAACCAGAACCGCCGAAGATCACAAAATCATCGAAATAGCACTGTCATATCAAAATTGCAATAACAGAAAACCCCCGAAAATGGGCATTGTATCCATCGAAAAGCAGTGTCAGAACATAAAACCACCGAAAATGAGCATCAAAGCATTATAACAGAACTGTAATAACAGAAAACCACCGAACAGGAGCATAAAATCATCGAAAATACACTGTAATATCGAAAATGCAATAACAGAAAACCACCGAAAATGACCACAAAACCGCCGAAATAGCACTGTAATAACAGAAAACCACCGAAAATCTGCATAAAATCATCGAAAATGCACTGTTATACTAGAAAACCACTGAAAATCATCGAAAAAGCACTGTTATACTGGAAAACCACCGAAAATTGGCATTAAATCATCGAAAAGCCCTGTAAAAGAGAAAATGCAATAACATCAAACCTCCGAAAATGACCACAAAACCGTCGAAAATAAGCTCAAAACCACCGAAAATGAGAACTGTAACATTGAAAATGCACTGTAATCACAGATTACCACCGAAAATGAGCAAAAAAAACCAAACTTTATCACTACAACCATCGAAAATGAACTCTAATAACAGAAAATGAGGAAAATGAGCACATTACCCTAACAAATACCGAATATGATCACTGTAACCATCGCAAACTGGATCAAAAACATATAAACACTTACCCTATGTTCTTGTTCTTCTACTTCTTCTTCTTCACAAGGGTTTAGCTCAGTTGCAATGAAGGAGAAAGCTTCAACGAAGGGGAAAACTTAAGTCTACCTCGTTGCAACGAAGGGGAAAGCTTGGGTTTCGGATGAACGCTTCGTTGAAGGGGAAAGCTTGAGCTCAGTCGCACGGTGTTTAAGGGTTCTCTAACAGGGATGGGGGGGCATTTTCGAGAAATTTTTTTAGAGGAAACCACGTGCTCCACTAAAATCACTGTAGAAGCCTACAGAAATAAATATTTCAAACCGGAGCCCATATAGGGGTTTTTTCATAATACGGGGCCCAAATCCGTATTTTCCTCATCTTAGTCACAGTAAAATTAAATTAAAGAATGGACACATATATTAACATAATGTGGGTTTAATTGAATTCCAGGAGAGTTCAATTGCAATTGACTGTCATCCAATCTCAAACTCGATCAAGGCAAGCCTCAAGTCTCACTCAAACCGCCACCTCCTTCTGTCAACACTGAGATGTGTGCCAGGCACATCATGACGTGGAACATGAGAGTGATGCATGAGCTAAATCATCTCCGGTGATGGCAAATCCGGTTATCACCCCTAGAGTTCGCCACGTGTCTCCTTTGACATCCCTTAACCGTGGGTAAGGTTCACTCACCTCTAGGGTTCACCCACCCATTTTTGGTTTTTCTTTTTTTAAAATAAAAAAAACTGTTTTTAATATTAAAAAACCTCTAAAAACAGTTTTTTAATTTTTAAAAAAGAATTGATATTAAAAAATAAAAACAAAAATGGGTGGGTGAACCCTAGGGGTGGGTGAACCTTACCCACGGTTAAGGGGTGTCAAAGGAGACACGTGGCGACCTCTAGGAATGATAACCGGATTTGCCAATCCGGTTATCACCGTAGAGGATTTTACTCCGGATAGATAAGAGAGTTGGATGAAAAACAATGATAACTGAATGGAGCCCACTGGTCTTAGTGGAGAGGTGCTGTAATAGAAGCAAAGCAGGTAAGGCGTTTCTTAACAAAGAGAAATGACACGAGGGTAGTTTAGGAACAAAAGTTCGATGAAAGTCATGGTTTGTGGTTGACGAACGCATGTTTTTAGTAAGGTTAGTAAGGGGATAGATTTGTGGATGAGGAGTGCTGGACCTACTATTCAGGGGCGGAGCCAGGAATAGTGGGCCCCTCAATTTATTTTTTTATATTTTAATATACTTGGCCTCCCAATTTTTTTTGTACTATATAATATGGTATAATATAGTGGCCCTCCCAATTTTTTTTTTTTTTTTATCATATATATATATGTAGTGGGCCTCCCAATGGAGTCCCCTTATGCCCTTGAGGTTACCCCATGTCCCTATTGGCACCTCTTAACTATGGTTAAAATTCACCGAATCTTAAGGTTCACCTACTTATCCTTGGTTTTTAGAAAAAAAATATTTAAATAATTTTAATCTTAGGAGTTAGTGAATTTTAAACTAGGGTTCAAAAAAAATTTTGATATATTTTTTTAAAACCAAGGATAGGTGGGTAAATCTTAACCACAATTAAGGAGTATCAATAGGGACATGTGGCGACCTCAAAGGCATTACCGGGGAAAAAAAATTCTAAAAATAAAAAACCTACCTCAAAATTTTTTTTCTTGGGGGCTATGCCCCCGAACCCCCAAATTCCATACCCTCAAATCAAATTTTTTTTTATACATGTATTTTGCCCCCCCAATGAAATTTTTTTGGCTCCGCTCCTGCTATTCTTGGTCAACCTCTACTCTCACCCTCCTCCAATTAGGTACCTATACATTATGCAAACCAAAAAAATTGATAAGTAGTTGGTAAAGGGTGAGAGTATGGGTTGATTGAAAATATGATAGCATTCTTCATTCACGCGAATAGAGAAGGAAAGCCCTTGAAATGTGAAAAATTTTCTTTTCTCAAGACACTACCGGTTTACAAACAAATTTGTAGGGAATTGCCTTTAGGATAGTTATTGACGTTATTCACCTCGCCCTTACTACCGGTTTACAAATTACTACCTGTTTATAGGGGTTTGTAGGGAATCGCCTTTTGGATATAACCAATCCAAGGATCATTCCCTACACTAACCATATTACTACCTGTTTATAGGGGTTTGTAGGGAATCGCCTTTTGGATATAACCAATCCAATGATCATTCCCTACACTAACCATGTGGTTAGTGTAGGGAATGATCCTTGGATTCCTGATCTACCCGGGTTTAAACCAATACCCCTCCCGGGAGTATCTTTGCAGCATTTGGTTGTGGCGAACTTGATTGAAAAAGAAGTGGGCTATTGGGGCTATTGGAACAGGCCCCTTTTAGAATCGTTATTGCCTCACCACGTTGTTTTAGCCATTTGCAAGATACCTGTTAGTGTGACATTTATTCCTGATAAATTGGTCTGGCGTCACTCTAAAACCAGGTGTTTCAAAGTTAATTCGGCTTCACATGTGGCGAAGCATGTGTTGGACGTGGTGAGGCTAGGTACTAGCAGATCAAACGACGGGGTGGTCGGTAAGTTTTGGAAGTTAATTTGGCGGATTGCTGTCCCTCCAAAAATCGGGGCTTTCATTTAGAGATTATGCCATGATGCCCTTGCAGTTGGTGTTAATTTGCGTCGTAGGAAGATGAATGTGGATGTCCTCTGTCCCCTTTGCAAGCAGGAAGAAGAGTTGGTCACTCACTTAGCATTACCCTTGTGCAAGGGCCATTTGGTTTGGGTCCCAATTTTCTCTCCACATTTCTTCAAGTGTTTCATTTCTAGAATGGTGGATTAAGTAGGTGGATCATCCTCTGTTTTCTTGGCCTAACAGTCCTTTAGCCATTCGCCTATCTATTACTCTTTGGCACATTTGGAAGTTGTGAAATGAGGCTCGTTTCAATCGACTTGATCCTACGGTTGCTATATCTTAAGGTAGAAAGTTTTGTTCGGAAGCTTGATGTGGGGGCTGGAGAGGCGGATCTTGATGCCGGGTTAGTGCATGCTAAGTGGGCTGCACCACCCGATGGGTGGATAAAGATTAATGTGGATGAGACCTCTTTACAGAGTATATTGATAGCGAGAGCTGGGGCTGTGGTGCGTGACCATTGGGGTCTCTTGCTTGGCACATGTATTTGACCTCTTGAAGAAAGTTCTAGTAGAGTGGCTGAAGCAGAAGCCATCCGATTGGGGCTTCAGGTTTTTGTTGCGGCTCAATGGAGGAATGTGATTATTGAATCCGACTCGAAATAAATTACAGATTTTCCGAACATCTCTTCTCATGTTCATTGGGAAATTTTTGCTATAATAGCCGACATTAAGGCTTTGTGGCATCTCAACCATTTGACCAAGATTCAGTTCATCCGTCGAGAGGCCAACCAAGCTGCGCACAATGCAGCCCAGACGGCCCTGAATGTTAGCTTGGGCGATCACTCTTTCCTCAAAGTGGTCTCCTGGAAGAAGATTCCCTATAACTAATGGGAGAGTATAATTCTGTTCCTATTGTTTAGCTCTTAAATGAAATATCCCTCTACCAAAAAAAGAGAAAAAAAGTAGTCTTTATTCGCGAATAAATGGGTATGTAAACAGGTTTCACGAATAAACGGGTTTGTACTGTAGGGCTCAGTTGTAGGGAATCGCCTAGGTGCCTATAATGAATTGTAAAGGGGTTTGTAGGGGAATCGCCCATTCGCGACATTATTCGCCCCTACTATCCGTTTACGAAAGAGCCCTACTACCCGTTTACAAATGGGTACAAATGAGTTTACAGACGGGTTGGTAGGGAATCACCTTCAGGATACAATGAAGTTCAGTAACATAGACTACAAAAGGGTTGTAGGGAATTGCCTTCATGATACAATTAACATACTGATGTTAATCTACGTCTGGTCTTCATGATACAATGAAGTTGATCTATGTCTTGCAGGACGTTCAAGATTAACCTTAACCCCGAACTCAACATCTTACAAGGTGTTCAAGATTAACCTTAACCCTGAACTCTTGAAACTCCGAACTCTTGAGCAATGGTATTGAAAAATTTAATTTAACTAAAAAAATAATTAAGAATTTTGAAGAGCGTGACATCAAAATCTTGAGCTGTGATATTGAAAAAATTAATTTAATCAAATAAATAAATTTTGAAGAGAGTGACATCAAAATTCTGGAAAAGGAGATTTAACCATTCTTTATGAGCATGTATACAAAATAAGGAGGCAAAAAGGTGTCTGTCTAGCAAGGTATTGAAAAAATTAATTTAATCAAATAAATTACAAAGAATTTTGAAGAGTACCGTGACATCCAAATTCTGGAAAAGGAGATTTAACCATTTTTGTTGGTATGAGCAAGTATATAAGGCAGGAGACGAAAAGTGTCTAAGAAAGAGGTGATGCCTCTAAAAAAAAATCTGACCACAAAAGTATGATAACTTTTGTTAAAAAACAATAGGGTAAATTACACTGACCTCTAACTGAGGTTTGGTGAAATTTCAGAAACTTCTATTTTTATTTATGAAATTACACTGCCCTCCCCTATCAAGCCAGTTAGATTAATGCTGTTAATGAGAGGATACTGCTTTACAATACCCCTATTACTCCACGAAACACGTTCCTTATGGTTTGGTTGATGTTGCACTCTCATTTTCTTTAGAAGTGGTAGAATTCTCTATATTTTCTTAATCATAATTCATATACAACGGAAGAATGAAACTACCAGATATGCTATTTCTAAGACTATAACCCTAGAATGTGATTGCAAGCTAGGTGATCCCACAAAAAAAATGAAAGACCAACTTCTGTGGGGATTTTGATCTTAAAGAGCTAGTTAATCTGCAACCACGAATGGATACCTCCCCAAGATCGGCCACCAGAGGTTCTAATTCTGAGGTCTCCTCATCTGGCTTGGTAAAATAAGTTGAAAATGGAAGCAACGAGTGTTAGGTTTATTGTAAACTACATCATTTAGAAACGCAATGTTCCCCTCTGCACCCGGAACTTGGCCTTTCACCCGCATCAAGTTCCTCTCAAGATCTATTTTGTACACCCATATATTTTTAACTGTGCGTTGTTTCGCACCCATGCTGGGCATTTTTTTTGCCTTTGAATACCTTCCCATGAGGATCTCTTTGACTAGTAGAACCAATACTTCTATGCGACAATGATGCACCATGAGATGCAAGCATTCCAAAAATCCCCACTTTAAATTTCATTCGAACCAATACTTCTATGTGACAATGATGCACCATGAGATGCAGGCATTCCAAAAAATTCTCCATTTTTAATTTCATTCCACCCTGAAAACCTTTTCCTTGTGTGATTCCTGCTACATCGACGATACTGGCCTATAACAAAATGGCAAACAATAATTGGTGTCCCAACAAGAAGAAGTGCATCCTCTATCACTGGAAATTCCCTCAATTTCCTATTCAACGTAACACATTGAGCTCTAAAATGACCCACTTCAGGTTTCGTCAAATGTTTCACCTTCTTCTACCCGCAACCAATGTGTAGGGTTGTAATTCTTTCATTCCCGATTGTTTTCACATTTGAAACAATGTTATCATCCAACCAAAGGACGGTGATTGAAATCCTAGCGCCCCATTTGACCCAAAGAGTAGTCATTCCACATTTGACAACGATTGCTCCAGTTCTCTTTGAACTCGGTGTTATTACTCCTGGCTTCGCTTGATGATCCTCGGTTCTTCATCCCACTAACTGTGGTTAAGATTCACTCACCCCTAGTGTTCATCCATCTAACCTTGGTTAAAAGAAAAAATAAAAAATATTAACCTTAGGTTAATTATGCTTAATCACAATTAAAGAAGGCTCTTCAAGCTGCCATGTGTCCCTTTTAACAACCACTAACTATGGTTAAGATTCACTCACTCCTAGAGTTCATCTACCTAACCTTGGTTCTTAGAAAAAATATATATATTAACCTTAAGTTATACTACTAACATTGGTTTTGGAAATATATTAATCTTAAGTTGATACTTACTAAACCCAATTATTATTTATTTAATGCATTAACTAACTGACTTTATCATTTATTTTAATGCATTAGCTAACTTTGACTTTAAGCCTATAACTTAAATATTAAAAATGTTTAAATCATGACATCATCATAGCCCATCCATATAAGTAACAACAAACTAATGGAAGGGGACATTTGTTACAAACAGCTATTGGGACATCATCATCCCAAAAGAAAAGCGTTTTCTTGACAACCAACGTTAGTTTAGTTATTGAGTTTGAATATTGAAATGAAACTAACTGTAAAGTCTACGTTTGGATAGTTATAATTTTGAAATTAGTCATACTCCACTTATTGGCACATGTCTACATGCCCAAGTAGAGAACCAAATACATATACGAGTAAAACAAAGCACTATCCTATGCATCATTTTTTCACAATATTATTCTAACAATATGTTTTCAAAATAATGTTTTGAATTTTGAAAACATCTAACATGTAGTTGGTTGGCAAGAAAGAAAAACTCAGTTTGAAGTCTTTAATAAACGACTTGACTCAATAGCCATTGCTAAGGCCTTCCCCAAGAGGACCTCCCAGGAGGAGGCCCACTCATGACAATCCTACCAGGCTTAGATGGCTAAAGGCAAAAGGAGGAACCATATGCCTAAGGTTGGCTAAGGCCTAGGGGTGTGTTCGAGCCTAGTTGATCAGCTAAGTTTGAGCTTGGCTTGAGCATGCTTAGACTTGATTTGAGATCAAATGTTTAGGCTTGAGCGTGGCTTGAACAAGCTTGTTGAGTTTTAAAAAGCTCATTTGAGCTCCAACTTTATTTATCCCGAGATCACAAGCTTGATAGAATTATTTATGTTTAATTTGACATAATTTTATTGAAAATATTTATTAATAAATTATGATACAATAAATTATGGAGTCGAATTATAAGAGTTATTTTGTTTAATTTTATGTAATTTTAATAAATGTATTCATTAATAAGTTATAATATAATAAATTATGCAGCTCGACTGTTCAAGTCAGGCTCGTCTCAGCTAATTGAGTCGAGTTTGGGTTGGCTCAAACTTGGTTCACAAAATTATTTTGTTTAATTTTACTTAATTTTAATAAAAATATTATTAATATATTATAATATATTAAATTGTAGAAAATTAATAATTCATATCTAAAAATAAGATTTGGGAGTAGCCTGAGTTAGTTCAAAGTTTCTGTTTTAACGTCTTAATTTTTTTTGTTATTATATTATCTCTTAAACTTATTTATTATAATACAAATTATAATAAATAAAAATAAAAATATTATTTTGTTTTGGTATAATAATGCTTTTAAAAAATATTATATATAGCGGCAAATCCCCAATAACAACTTAGCTTAGTAGCTTAACTCTTTCTACTGGCATGGAACTACTGGATGCTTATGATCAATAGGAAGAGGTATATATATATATATATTTTGAGTCGACCTGAGCCCTAAACAAACAGAGTCGAATCAAATAAGATTTGACTTGGTTAAACATTCGAGCTAAATAAAACTTGCACTACAAGAAAACTACCTAGCTGTGAAGAAATATTTTCATCACTAATGCACAATTGGCTTGATTCGTTGAAGTTGAAATGCCAGCTTAACCTCAACTCAAACGAGCTAAGCTGAGTTACGCCATCAAGCTAGCTTGGCTTGAGTGTAGAGTTGAGACGTTGAGGTAGTTTGGCTTGAGTGTAGCCCTACTAAGGCCTCCTTGGGAGTAGGGCTGTCAATGGATTAGATCAGGATCTAGATCCGATTAGTCGGGCTTTGGACCTTGTATGTGATCCGTTGGATCATATTCGGATCGGTGGAATCTGATTATAATTGGATTGGATTCGGATATATAGTGATCCGATCAGTTTAAAATCCGATCCGATTATAATAACATTTTAAAATTATTTTAAATATATTATATAGATTTTCTATGCATAAAGTATTAATTTTTTTAAAAAATTAACATTAATTAGAGTTAATTAAGGTACTATTATATTTTTATATTATTAAAATAGAGTTTTTTTTTTTTAAAGGGAATGGATTTGGATCTTGAAAATATAACCGGATTCAGATCGATTAATTCATGATCCGACGGATCGGATTCGGATCTGTTGGATTCTTAATCGGATTGGATTCGGATCTAAGCAGATGCGACCTGTTGACAGCCCTACTCGGGAGGAGGCTACTCATCATTTACTAACCTTAATAATTATACCATTTACTAATCAATTATGTAAGCAAATCGCCTATGGCATTTCCTGTGTTATGATTGTTTTAAGTGACATTCCATGCCACAGGAAATGTGCCATAGACAATTTGCTTTCGTCTTAATGGCTGTACAAGAGCTCATGTTCTTTAAAACTCGTGCTGTTTGCTCACCCTTTCTGTAGTGCCGAATTTGATGATGCCAGAGGATTGCATGGGACAATCAGCAACATTTTATCATCCGACAAGAACAGACCACACAAGCATATCATTTTTCAAAGATTCGAATAATATCGAAGTGGGATTTACCTGTATGGAAGTGCACTCTGATGCAATGGCACGGGATTTTCATTTGATTAATAGAAGAGAGACAGTGGGAAGGTTTTTTAATATATATTTAAAGAGAAAAGGAATAGTATTTTGAAATCTAAATTTAATGAGACGAGGATTTTACACGGAAAAATGACTTTGAAATGTAAGTGCTGAATCCTGTAAAAACACAGAAATGACATTTTCCAAGGATTTGGTTTGTTTTCTCAAATTTTACATTGAAACAAACATAGGTTTAACAGAAAGTATTGCTAGCATTATCCTTACAACAGATACTAACCCAGCTTACCAGGATTTAGTGTAACCCTTTTTTCATGTGAGGATTTTGGTACATCAAGGCAGCATGGAGAGTAATACGTCCTCACCCATCTTTATCCATGGCCTTCATGCCGGTGAGGTCTTCATCTGAATATGGTCCACTCAACAGATAATCAATAAAATTATTCAGGCCATGTGAATATGTGATACCCATCAATCAAATTGTTAAAATTATCTAATGACATTGCAGTTTCACGTACTTCTAAAATGCAGAGAATTGGTTTTCAAAAGTAACGACAAAAATTTGAGAAAAAATATAACTGGGCCCTCTTTAAGAGACTTTCAAATGCACAGAACACTTACTATCCTTGTTGTGCATGCCACTTTGCTATACTTGTATACCAGTTCCATTGGAAAAATAGAGCTGCAATACGCATTATACCAGCAGCAACCACCTCAATAAATGCCATCATGGATGATCTCTGGGGGGATAAACCAGCAGTTGCTATAGACAGCAAGAGTCCTTCAAAGTTGCAGGGGACAATAAAGGTCCCGGATTTTATGCCGCTTATAGCTTTTTTGGCAACTTCATCAGCCTTCATTGCACCAGAGGAGGCTGCTATGATACTGGTGAGCTGTGGTCTTCTCTTGTTCTCTGCAACAAGTGAGCACATTTTAGTGAAGAACCCCAAGAGTACCATCACAATTACACAAGGAAAAGAAAATTTGAGAATCCATATTTGATTATCACGTCAGTAAGAAAAAAAGAAGAATTAGAGAAGATTTTTTTTTTTTGTGTGTGTTCGTTTATTTTGCTAAAAATTGGAATTTTAACAAATTAAACAAAATGCAGAGCTGATTCAAAAACCCAGACCAGTGACATTGCCTGTATAATATATATTATTTAATATTACACAATTAAATTCGATATTAATGACATTATAAACAACATATCTTGATATACATATTTCATGGTAATATCATATAGACATACACACATGGCTCAACATAATATGCCTTATAAATGCTAAAGTTATCCCATCACACAACTCCCAGTTTTGTGAGAGCACACAACATAGTGTTTATTCCATAAAAATTGCCCCTTGCACGATTTGCAGTCTCCTTGTCAAGATCACCAAAAAGTGGGCCCTGTCTCTTGCATAGTTGCATGTGCACTACATGTAGTTTTATGCCATTACTAGTATACACAGACATTTTCCAGCATTCAGATTCTCACACACTGAAAATCGAAAACTGTTCTCCTAACAGATTTTCATGTCATGAAGAAAGCATAGTGGATAAAGAAAAGGTTCATACTCAGATGACAAACCTTCCAATAAACCTGGAGTTTCAGTATCTGGAGGAAATATAAGTGACACGTGGATATTGTCTGCAATGACTTCCTGCTGCAATGCCTCTCCCAATCCCCGAAGGCCGAATTTACTAGCTGAATAAGCTGTGTAACCATAAATACCAACCTACGACAAAACATCCTTCCAAATCAATAAACCATCATGAGTCAGAAAAAGAGTTTTCATGTCGTGCCAAAGGCTTCATAAAGGCAACATCTAGAGTTTTACAATCTGCTACAGTACTTCAAATTTTAAAATAGTCAAATGAAAAGTACTAACATTTACATCAAAATAGAAAATGATATAAACTGATTATGTTCCTTTATGTATTGGTTGTCTCCGATATCGAAATCCTCAGTGATACAGAAACACTTGAGCAAAAGCAACGAACCAGCTACGATCTGAGTTATGATTTTCAAGAAGAGCCAACTGGGGAATAATCATTTTGCAGGGAACCAGCTAAGATCTGAGTTATAGTTTTTCAAGAAGTTCCAACTGCAGAATAATCACTTTGCTTGGAGGTCTATTACTCCATCCAGTATGCTCTCAAATCTTATCAGTAAAGAGTTCGTAGAGCTTGGCAAAGAGCGATACGGATTTTATGAAATATAACTCGAAGTGTTCCAAAAAGTGGGTACTCCAGTGAACTTTATTCTGTAGAGTGAGATGGAAGTAAATGAAGAACCCAATTGCTCAAAGGAGGCGATGGAGGCACAAATTCTTGCCAAGAAAACAGCACTCATTGTCAGCAAGACAACAAGATAGAAGAAATTCTGATTATAGGATTCATCATTTCTAATCACAACATGAAAAAGGAACCAAAATGCCTCTAAAAAACCATTCTAGGAGAAGGGCCTTATTCCCCCCCAAATAAATTGAAGATTGCAGAATTCCCACCACTTGAAACTGTAACCCCAAAAACATGGGATATTAATGATTTTTTAAGTGCGTTGTAGCTACCCAATCCAAAGATTTATTTAAATGAATGCAACATCTTATTATGTCACTAGAATTTAGTTCTCTAGATACTGTACCAACAAATTCCAGTTTTTGAATCCATTAAACTGTTAGACTCCGACAATATCAACAACCTATCAACAGAATCTTAATTATTCATCAAAATTCAAATAAAAATGTATCATACCTGACCTGCCTGTGATGACATGAGAGCGATCGAAGCTGGTCCACGGTTCCCTCGATTCCTCATCCCAGGAAGAGCAGCCTTTATCAAATGGAAAGTGCCCATCAAATTCACATCGATCATGAACTTAACAGTCTCTATTTCCTGCATCTCCAGTTCTTGGGGAACAAACACCCCTTGATTACAAATAAGTATATCAATGGGACCTGCTTCATTGATCGCTCTCTGGACAGCTTCTAAGTCCCGGACATCAGCACTGAAGATGGCAACTTCGATGCCAGTAGAGAGGCGGATGGAGTTGCGAGCTTCTTCGAGCTTGTCTGGGTTTCGAGCGAGAATGGAGACGCGGGCACCTTCTGATGCGGCTTGGTGGGCCAGGGAAAGCCCAATGCCACTTGATCCGCCGGTGATGAAAACGTGGCGCCCCTTTATTGGGATACGGATGGCTCGTGGTCGGACAATTAGAGCTAATATGAGGAGGAGAGTGAGAGGAGCGAGGAGAAAGAGATAAAAAAGGTTTATGTCCGCCATGATGGAACTTCTGAGATGTTTGAGAAATAAATAGAAATGTGTGTGATCTGTTCTTGTGTTGTTAGCAGAAAACAGGGGCAATGACCTGGGAGATTAAAAAATAATAATAAGAGGGCCGGCAAAAAAATTGGAATTTAGGAACGGCCAAACAGTGTATTTACTGACAATGTGTAATTAACCAAAAATCTAGTATACAAAACTAAACAACTACTGTAGAAGAAGAAATTACAACAAAGACCCTGCTTTGATCGATTCTTTACTGCCCTTTCTTCAAATTATATCTATATAAGTATGGTTAGAAAATTCAAACCTGCATTAGAAACATGCATAATAAAGATCCTTGAACCAAATATCATAAAAGAAAACTGAAACAGGAAAAACCAATGACACATGGTGCCATAAAAAATTGAACTAATAAATTGAGATGAATTTACAAATTTTACTATTGCAAAAGATATAAAGGATAATAAAAGGAAAGGAAAGTAAGAGACAGAACAACTCTAAAAAAAATTGGAATAAAAGAACATGAATGCCATCTGACATAGCAAGTTATTAATATGGTAACAACCATCAATATGGAGATTTAGGTTAATCATATGCTCAAGGTTTAAGAGTTGAATTATGACTAGGGGTGTCAACGGGCCGAATTTGGGCCACAAGCCCTTCTTGTAAACAGGCCGGGCTGGGGCCGGACCTATTCAAAATCACAAAATGCAAGCCTGGCCCATTGACACCATAGTTACCAAATCCGCGAATTATACCCATATAATACTTTTAAGGGCAAGCGCAGTTTAAAATGACATACTTTTTCCATATTACATATTATACGCATATCGCCATATTAGAGCATTCCTAGCAGCCTCACCAAATTTCACTCACCAAAATAGCCAAAACTCACAAAAAGTCATGTTGGTGAGCCACTTTTTTAAAACACTCCTAGCAGCCTCACCAAATAGCCAAAACTTTAATTATTTTATTATTTGTGTCACTTCCACAATAAAAAAAGGGAGAGAGAAACCTTTATTTTATTTGTGTTGTGTGGGCCCACAAAGAAGGAGGGAAAGAGAGATTTTTAACTTTGGTGAAGTCATGTTGGTGAGCCACTTTTTTAAAGCACTCCCAGCAGCCTCATCAAAATAGCCAAAACTTTAATTATTTTATTATTTGTGTCACTTCCACAATAAAAAAAGGGAGAGAGAAACCTTTATTTTATTTGTGTGGGCCCACAAAGAAGGAGGGAAAGAGAGATTTTTAACTTTGGTGAGTACTGTACACTCACCAAACCGTAAATATCAAATTGGTGAGGCTGTTGGGGGCGTATTTAACACTTTTTAGCTATCTGGCTCACCAAAATGACTAGGCTGCTAGGAATGCTCTAATACTTGAATTCCATAGTAAACATGTGTAAGCACCTCATTTTTGCACCCCTACCCTTCCCTCAGATCCTAGGCTTCAAGGAAACCCTAACCCTAAATCCTAGCCTAATCCTGAATTCTAGCCTAACCATAATCCTAGCCTAACCCTAAACCCTAGCCATAACCCAAGCCGAAATCTATAACAGTAATGCAACCCAAGAAATTAACCTTACCTCAACCAAGCCCATTAACCATAACCCTAAACATCAACATCAACCTGAGCCCATCCTAACCTAAGCCTAACCATTAGACCTTTTACAAAATCCCTAGGTACCCAAATCGGGCCCAAAGGCCCAAGCCCACTACCCTAACCAACACCCATTGTCCCCACCCGAACATACGTGCACACACATACCATTTAACTCGCACACACACACTGCTTCTTTTCTCTTCTTTGGGGGAAAAGATAAGTGTGTAACACACTAATATTCTCACACAACCACTGGCTTTTCTTCTTTAGGAAAAGGCTAGTGTGTGGCTCACACACCACACACAACCGCACACACATGTTTTCTTTATGAGATGCTAGCATGCAACTAACACACACTCTACACTCCACACATGCTGTTTTTGTTTCTGTTAAATGCTAGCATGTAACAAACACTAAACCCATGCACACACTCACTTCGGTTTTCCCTTTTGGAAGGGATTAGTAACACAAACCAGTCAACACATGTTAGTGAAAGGTTAGGGTGTGACAAGCACACGCACCAAACCCTCACACACACCTACCCAAACCGGACCCAAAGAACAAGCCCACACACACCAAAACTCATGCACCCACATGCAGGCTTTTTTTTTTTTAAAGGGTTAATATGTAACTCACACATGCACACACGTACTCTTTTTGGTGGGAGGTTACCATGTAACTCACACACACAATAAACCCTCACACCCATGAACCAAAACTCAAAGCCCATTTCCTCATTTATGTTAAAACCATAACCCATGCATCCCCAAACCAACCAAAACCCCATTTCATGATAAAACTCCCCAGCTGCGCAGAGTTCCTTTCCCCCATGCAACCACTCGGCAACCACCCCTTTGACCATCCAATTGGTCTCCTATGCCTCACCAACCTCCCTCCCATATTACAAATATGCCACCCCCACCTTTGCCTATAAATACCAACTTTCAAGTCACTTTCCATTCCATTAAAGAGATTCCAAAAATCCCAGAGATTCCAGCCCAGAGGCTCTGCAATTCCTTGCACCTCAAAGTTCTTGCTAATTTGTGTCAGAAACCAAAAGCCACCCCAAACCCCTGTTGCCTCTACAAACTGTCAGACCTAGGAGGAAGAGTGAGGCCTGAGTGTAGGGCAACAAGAGGTGTAGGCCTCTGTCATTTGCATTTTTTCTTCTTCTTTCTCTTTCTTGTTGTTGCATTTATCTTCCAATCTCTTGGGAAAGCTCGCCCCCTTCTAAGTTTGGTCGGGTTCCCCTATACCAAGCTCAATGGTTTAAGGGGATCCCATTTGGAAGAAGAGGACGAGTGTTCCTCCTTTGTTTACTGTTTTTATTTATTTATTTATTTTCAGCCAGTGTAGTCAAGGCGTCTAGGCGATTAGCCCCGGCTAGGCGAGGCGGCGCCCAAGCGTTGCCTAGGCAATAAATTTAATATATATATATATATAACATCCAAAAGACCAAAACTCAACACCCACATTCCACAAAAACATAAAATAAAGTTTAAAAGCAACACAACCTGCATCAAAAATTAAATTAACAATGTAGCATCCAATTTATTTTTCAACATATGAGCATGTTAACAAATCATAAAAAAATAATCTATTACAGTATTACTGAACCAACAACAATTTGATTATGTTCCTCTAAAGAGATGTTAGCATGAATTTGATCAAGTTTCTCTACTGCATGCTAAACATTGTTAACATGCATTTGAATTTTGATCAAGTTTATATACGTTTATGCATTGAATATAAAACACATCAGAATGTAAAGCACCTAACTCAATACAAATTGCAGTAGCACTGAATCATTTTATTTCTTATATAATTGTAGACAAATTTCTAAGAATCGTGGTGATTAAGGAGATCAAGAGAATGGGAAAGGGAGAGGAAGAAGGTCCAGTTATTCAAGACTTGGGAGATCAAGAGAATGGGCACAGAGTACAGATTCCAGGGAAAAAGTAGCAAGCCAAGAATCATGAATTTACAAAACTAAAAGGCAATGGTTACTTCGGTGAAATATATTCAAGATAAATGTTTGGCAAGAGATCGTGAAGAAACCCCCAAATCGCAGACCACTCTCGTGGAGAATGGAAGAGAGAGAGAGAGGTCCTTCTGTATTAAAAAAAAAAAAGGAAGAACCTTCTTCTTCTATTAAAAAAAAGGGTGAAGAACTTGTACCCACCAAAATCTGAACGAAGAGAGGGAGAAAGAGAAGGGAGAGAAAGGGATAAAGACGGATTGAGTGAGAGAGGGAGAGGAGATACCTTCTTCTCTTCTTCTTCTTCTTTTCTCCTTCTCTGTTCTGTCCGTGTTCGTTCTCTCCCAAATAAGAAGACCTAAAACGATATAAAAGGGGTACAGTAAGTCTTTCCTTTAGTTGAAGAGGTAATCTAACCTCACACACACATCCAATGAGTAAGTAAAAAAAACCGCCCAGGCGACCGCCCAGACCTTTACCGCCTAGGTGTCTGGGCGTCCGCCTAGACAAAATCGACCGACTAGGCGCCCACCCTCCAAAACGCCTAGGTGACGCCTTGACTACACTGTTTTCAGCTTTGTTCCTAGTCCATCTCTAGGATTCTCAGAGAAGGCCTCTCCTCCTTTACAAAATAGTGAGAGGCCCCTATTTCATTCCCAATAAGGTAGGGGGCCCACGAAGAAGGAAGAAGGGTTGTTAGTCCTCCACTTTTCATTCTAGCATAATGCTCTTTGTTATTTTTGACCGGCATGTAAGTAAACCTTCAAGGTAATTCAGAAATCTTAAGAGAAGGCATTAGTGCCATTTCTGGTCTCTGCACCAAAATGGTGTCGAAGACTCACCTCCATTTTGAAGATATGTCCTCCAAAGTATTTCTGAAATGCCCCATGACTCTGCCCATCTTATTTGACCTTCAGGAGTCCGATCTACCCATTCCAAAATCTGGATTTGGGCCTTTGACAGCAAAACCCGAATTGGCAATACCGCCAATATGAGTAGTGCTGTAAAAAAGCATCTCTGACTCCCCTAGACCTTTGTAGAACCTCTGAGGTCAGTAAGATTTAGTTCATCCCAGAATCAGGGTTGTTTTACATCCTTGCACATATTGGCACCATACTGTTTACTGACATTCTTGAGCTGCATTGTTTAAGAGAATGGTGTATAGTGTAGCACCAATTGTGACAGTGCTGCAAAATAGCTTTGCTTCTGCTTTAGGCCACTATAGGAAGCCCTATGAGGCTTTGCAATTCGGCCCCTGACCCCCCTTTTTCCAGACTCTTGACCCTACCCTAGGATTAGATTTAACCCCGGTTAAGTTTGCCATTTCCCATCATGCTCCGTAATGAGCTTAAAAGAATCACTTACCCAAAATCTTGACTGTAGACCTAAAAGTCCTGATCCATTACCCGGGATCCTATTTTCCTTTTAATTAAATAGGTGGCGACTCTTATTTCAGGCGTTTAGCGTTGTTCCTCTGTAGGGCCTGACCCCAGAAGGAAAGGTGGTAAATTCCCTCGCTTACAACATGTATAATACACATATTTTTGTTGTACTTTTACCGTGTTAAACACATATTTCATATTAAATGATTGTTATTAGTTAGAATCATGATTCTTATTTAATTATAATTGGTAATTACTTTTTAAAATTTTTTCATACTTATATTGTGTTTTTGCCATATAACAATCCAAGTACTTCCCGAACGGATCATTGTTGTATTATACCCATACCTGTGATTGGTAACTCTGATTGACACCTCTATTTATGATATTTCTATATATTCTAGTAAGAGATACACTTGATAAAAATGTAATACTATAATCAATAAGAGCCAAAAGAATACATTTTGTAACTATAATTAGTGGCTTCACCACTACTTTTCTTGTTATCTTTTGAGTAGCAACAGTGAAGGGAGAAATGAAAGAGAACATAATAACACATAATATAAAGACTGATCCTTAAGGTTAAGACTAAAACAAAACCTAACAACAATATTAGTGAATAAGATATTATCCCAAGAAAAGGGACTTAAAGAAAACTATCTTAAAATTTTGCAAATTTTTTAAGCGATTTAGAATTGAAGGGGATAGAATAGGTACTTCAGAAATGTGTAGAAGTAGAACTCTAAAAACAAATGATTAATCAAGTTGGAAATACTAAAAAAATGATGAACTAGGTAAAATATTTCAAAGAAAACACTTAAGAGTCCCTTTGGAAACTCTTATCGATTAAAATAACCTCTAATATTTTTTTAGAGTTTGATCGTTTGATGGAACCTCTAAAAAAAATTCTCTAATTTAATTTGGTACAAAGTTAAGTTATTCTCCCTATCAAGTAGCAGCTATTTTAATACGTGAACACCTTAATCGAAAGAGAAATGATTAAGATAGTTAAAGGTGTTAGCTTGTAGGAACTGAAATGGTTTAATCCACCATAAAACCGACTCACACAGACATTACTAAGGTAACGAAACGGATTTAGAGACCTTTTCAAGTAGGCCTACAGGTATGCCATTATATAAATCTCTCAACTCTTACCATAATTCTTAAGAATTTTACCAATCTAATTACTTCAAGAACACTCTTATGATCAGTAATACCTTACAAAATGTCATGAAGCTCTGTTCTCGCGACATCTCCCATCGAGATTAAGCAATCAGAAAAACTCTGCATTTATGAATCTCGCATTACAAATTCAAACTCCAAAATACCAATGTGTTTAACAAGTCTTCTGGTTTGTTCTTTCAACAATCTATTGCATGAAATCAAATTAAAATCAGATGAAAGAAAACCAAAATAATTAAAAATAATAATGATCTAAACAAAACATGAAGAAAATCAAGTCACAACTATTTCATCTTTTCTACTTATGTTTCTTTGCTAAATCAAAATCATAACAGAAAATTATAATCAGGTTACCTTCTTCGTCGTTTCAATCAAACATTTTCGAAGAAGATGAAGCAAATTTCAAATACAGAAACCTCATTCGCTGAGAACTCGCAATCCAACTTCTCCAAAGAATATTCAGCAGATCTCAATACAGAAACCTTATTTCCAATCTCTCTCAATCGATCTGGACATGAAGAGGAGGCGGGGAGATCGAGATCGAGAAGAGATGGATCTGCACCGTTGAAGTTACTGATCAGATATCTAACGGTTGATCATAGCAATCTGATTGTTGAGTTATCCAAGCCCTAAGATGGGTTTTCGAAGTCTACCCGGTCCATTTTGAGGAACGGGCTAGAACTGGCTCGAGTTAGGCCAACTTAAGTTCTAGTCAATGAGGCCCTGAATTTAAGATCCATGGTAAGACTCATTTTCCAGCCAGGCAAATAAAAAAGACATGCTGCCTAAGGCTGGTCCATGGACCTTGATGCTGCTCCAAATAAATTGAATTACATCAATAGAGTTTGATCCTAGATTTTCACTCACACGAAGGGCTGCCATTCACATTTTACACCCCACCTCTTGCGCCAGTGTTCAAGTGTGGCCTTTCTTTTGAGGGAGGTCTGGCGATCCACTCCCCCCGAGTATGAGTTGCAAGAGCTCCAATGCTTAAGCTAAACCACTAACTGTACTAATGTAGGTAAATGATATCCACAACAAAAAAGAAAAGATAAATTTTTTTTTAGGAGAATGATTCTTTGTGCACCCGCGTTCCATCCAGCAGAACGCAGACGCCTCCACGGATGCCACATGTCCCTTCTAACATTTATAAACTATGGTTAAGATTCACTTACTCTTAGGGTTCATCCATCTAATCTTGGTTTCTAGAAAATTAACCTTAGGTAAGTTAACATTCATTACATGTGGTTAAGATTCACTCACCCTTAGGGTTCATCCATCTATCCTTGGTTTTTAGAAAAATAACCTAGTTTAGTTAACATT
The DNA here is from genome assembly GCA_015143295.1 of Tetracentron sinense. Lineage (NCBI taxonomy): Eukaryota > Viridiplantae > Streptophyta > Magnoliopsida > Trochodendrales > Trochodendraceae > Tetracentron > Tetracentron sinense. The sequence goes on from JABCRI010001457.1 coordinate 39,722, forward strand.
CATTAATTGTGGATAAGATTCACTAACCTCTATAGTTCATCCATTTAACCTTAATTTTTAGAAAAAAAATTATATATTAACCTTAAGTTCCTTTTTTTATAAACTAAAAGAAGGGCTTTTCAGTGAGTTTGGTACCAAACATCTGTGCTGGTCATGACTTGTGATGGAGTACCCATCTACAGGGACTGCCAACACCCTCTTGGAAGGATTAATTGAGGGCATTGTCCACTTGGGGGACATGTCTTAGGTTAAATCTGGGCAAGCCTATGATCAATCCTACAAATCCTTCTATAACAAAAAACAAAAAATGAGAAGAAAAATAAAACTGAAGATATTGTCGCGACAATAAACCAAAACACTTTATATAGATAGCTCTAACTATAGCTATGGACAACACACCAATGTTAAGTATTGCTTTTATGGAATCAATAAGCTCATTTAATAGCTGATGTCCAAATCATAGTTACTAGAGCAAGAAGCGGTATCATAGAAAACAAGAAGCGAGAAATATGATATTAACCATCTTACTCCCATTAGAATTTATGCTATACTTTAAAATTGGCATACTTTTTGTGTATGGTATGACATCATTTATTTAGGTTAGTAATTAGGTTAGTATAAAAGTGGGTCTCACAACCATCACATTAGCAAACTCGAACTTGAGTCCTCACTTGAAGGAAAAATATGTTTTACCATTGGAGCAGACACCCAGATGTTAAACTTTGTCATACGTGAAACATGCGAATCTTTGTGTGTTAGGGTTCTAGTCGATTGGGGTTAGGGTTCTAGTCGATCATATTCGGTGTGATGGCGGCCGTCGGTGGGCATCTACCAGCGGTAGGGCTAGGTGGTGGATTTTCTGGAGATCCAGGCAAGGCTTGGAGGTCTCTATTTGTGTCTAGTGAACTCTCTAATGGTGGTTTGGCTCTTTCCTTCGAGGAGCCAAATCTCCGGGATGGAGCACTGCACATTTCGGCCTCAGAAGACGATATTGTCGAGGGTTCTGCTTTTTGGGAGGACTCAATTGTGGGATTTTTCCTGGGGTCTAAGCCCCCTATGTGGTTGTGAAATCGAGCATTAACAGGCTTTAACACCTCAAAGGTGAGGTGGAGGTGTTGCAGATGGACAGTGGCTTCTTTGTATTTCACTTCTCATGCCTTGAGGACAAGTCTATGGTGCTGGAAGGGGGGCCTTGGTATACTGCAACCGTCTTCTAGTGCTTTGTGCTTGGGATAGGAGGATAAAATTAGAACGCACTGAGTTATCTGAGATTCCTGTCTTGGTAAAATTCGAAATCTCTCTCTGTACTATAACTTCACTCCCTGTGACTTTGAATGAATGTGAGGAGTTTGAGGTTAATGTTGAGTACGATTGGAAGCCACCTAAATGCCAAGCGTGTTGTGTGTTTGGCTATGATGATGTCAAATGCCCCCCTCCAATCTGGGGGTGGTGCGAAAGCTTAGATTCTCACGGGTCGAGTCTTTGACAGTTGTGAAGGGTTTTCTGTTTGCACCCTACCTGCTCATCATAATATCACAGAGAGGTATTTTGTGGTGGGTAGGGTATCGTAGGGCGAAGAGTATGGCGGGGGATCGGAGGTTGAGGTTGCAGTTGCGGTTGATAACCCCCCACCTGAGGGTTAGCTTGCGAATGCGGTGTCCCAACCTGGTTCGCCGATAGATGGCAGTGGTCATGAGGACAGGGATGTTTGAGTCATGGTGATGGACGTGCGGCCTCCTATGGGCCCCCTTATCTAGGTTCTCCCTAGTGATGCCTGGGTCACTTGGAGCCGAGGGCCAAGGCAGGTTGATACCCTAGAGTAATGAGCGACATGCTCCATCCTATACTCCCTCTCGCTAGGTGGAGGAGACCAGCGGGGTTCGATCATGATGACCCAGATGGATTTCCAATTGATACTGTAAATGAGTTTGCATGTTTGGGTACCGAGGAACATGATCCTTTTGACGGGGATTGTGTAGATAGGTTTAGTGAAGGCATCTCTCCTACCCCCCTAAGAGTTGGACGTAGGGATCTGCAGAGGTGCTGGGTGTTGGTCTAAACCAGACAAGAAAGGTGCTAAGAAGAGCCCCATTTGGGGCAGTGGTGCGTCCCCCTCTCATCATTGATGGTTAAGAGTTGGGCTGTGGAACATCAGGGGGCTGAATTCCCCTGAAAAACAAGTAGAAGTTCGTATTTTTGTAAATGGCAAGATGTTGGATATTGTGGGAATCCTTGAAACGCGTGTAAGGAGTGTCAATGCTGGGAGTATTGCTACAGCTATTACGCTGGGCTGGTAGTGTATCAATAACTATGCCCAGACGATTAATGGGCGTATCTGGGTGCTATAGGATCAGAGCAAACATGATGTAGATGTTCTTTTCTCCTCTGACCAGCTGATTCATGTTCAGGTATGGGAGTCTAACAAACTGCATTCCGTTTTGATTTCCTTTGTCTATGCAAGCAATGATGAGCGCCAGAGGCAGTCCTCATGGAGAGACATAGTCAAGTTGGGAAATTCTTCGATTCTTCCGTGGTTAAATGTTGGGGACTTCAATACCATCCTGCATAGGACTGAGAAGGTTGGAGGTAGGGCTATCAATGAGTCGAGCCAGCTCGGCTCGACTCCATATGAATTGAGCTTAAACTAGTATATTAGGCTAGTCGAGCTGAGCCCTTAGATTGAGCTCGAAAAATAAACGAGCTGAATATGAGCAGAAGGTGGCTCAACTCGGCTTGGCTCGATTAATTTTGCAATAATACCCCTAGAACATTCATATTTCCAATAGACAAAAGTACCCATAATAATAGTAATATTTGCTAAGGATTTAAGACAAAGAGAGAATTTTTATAATGTTTTATCTAAAATAGTAATTTAATACCCTCTTTTAATGCTTTAGACAAAACACTAGCTTTTATCTCTCTCTTTTCTGTGCTAATTTCTTCAAAAACACGCTATTGCACCGTTGTCTCCACCACACCGCCTGATTGCCTTTGCTCACCGCCATCCCTATTCCCTATTCAATCGCCATTGCTGCTCACCTCCTCCCCCACTACACGATGACTGCTAACAGGCTTTAATAATCTCATGAGGTCATCACCACCACTGTCGGGTGTGGCTACTCTCTTTCATTTTTCTATCTTTGTTATCCGATTTTCTTATCTTTCTCATGTTCTCCATTTACTCTTGATTTTGATTAGGATGGGATTAGATGGAATGGAGATGAGAAGGGAGAGTGAGCCTTGTGGGAAGATAGAGAGATAAGAGATTTTCTCTTGGAACGTGATGCAATAAGAGTTGTGGATGGTGTTTTAGAGATGAGATAGGTGAAGCCGTGAAAGAGAGGGATCACTGTGAATAGAGAAAGATGAGAAAATAAAAAAAGGGAGGACAAATCCAAGAGAGAAATAGATTAGATCTGATCATTAGAAAGGAGTTGATTTTATTGATGATTTTTTTTCCCGAGTGAAAGAGACATGTGAAGGAGATCGAAATGACAAAGAAGTTAGATTGAATCGAGTAGAGCTCGAGCTCGATTGTTTGTGGATGAGCCGAGCTTGAGCCAGTCTTGTAGGGCTCAAACCGAGCTCGAGTCGAGCCTGAGAGAGTCTACACATGCTATGAGCTGAGCCTGAGCAGTGCCCAACTTGGTTCAGCTCGGCTCATTTACACCCCTAGTTGGAGGGGGTGTTGTCCACAATAGCTCACTGGAATATGTTCATGATGTGTTTGATGAAGTGGGGCTGTTTGATCTGAAATACTCGGGGAGTAGTCTAACCTGGTCAAATAGAGTAGTTGGTACTAGAAGAATCAGTTGTAAGTTAGATCGAGGCATGGTTAATTTCAAATGGATCCAAACTTATGCTATGTTTGAAGCGCATTCTTTGATCCTTGCATTTCGGACCACTCCCCCATCGTTGTTTGGGGAACCCTGTTATAAGAAGCCATGCTAGTTCAAGTTCTTTAATTTTTGGGCTAAACACCCGGGGTTCCATGACGTTATTGCTAAGGCATGGAGTATTCAACCGATTGGTAGGCTGATGTATATGTTGGTGGCGAAGCGTAAGGAGGTTAAGAGATGTCTTCGGATCTGGGTTGCGAATTCCTTTGGGAATGTCTCTGAGCGGGTTCGGTGCGCGAAGGCTGATTTGCATTTGGTCCAATCTAGTATCTAGGCTGACCCCAATAATGCTTCCCTCCACTCGCTCGAAAAAGCCTTGGCTGCTGACCTGGGGAATATTATTCGGGAAGAGGAATTGCGGTGTATTCAACAATCTCGGATGATATGGTTGCAGGTCGAAGATCAGAATAGTGACTTCTTTTATAAATCTATTTGCTCTCGGAGTAGTCGTAACCATATTTCCTCTATAGTTACTCCTGATGGTACTCGGGTTGAGTCTGAGGATGGTATCAAGAAAGGTGCTGTCGACTTCTACAAGAAGCTATTCAGTTCTCCTCACCAGGCTATTCCCATTCAACGACTTCCTGTGGCGCGGAGTCTATCCCAGTCTAGTTTGGCCTTGCTCTTGGCTCTCGTTTCCCACAAGGAGATTGAGTCTGCGATCTTGAAGGCTAGCGGGGACAAGACCCCTGGATTAAATTGTTTTAATGTTGAGTTTTTTTAAGTATGTTGGGATATTGTGAAGGAGGATGTCTTTCACACCATTACAGACTTCTTCTCATCCTCCCAACTCTTGGGGGAAATTAATGTCACGGTTATTTCGATGATCTCGAAGACTGCTGCTCCTAGTGGATTTGGTGACTTCCGTCCCACCTTTGTGTGCACTATATTATATAGATTTATCTCCAAAATCCTCGCATTGAGAATGCTGTCAGTCATGGTCGACATCATCAGTCCTAATCAGTCGGCATTTATAAAAGGCAGATAGATCTCGAATAACATTCTTCTATGTCATAAACTTGTGTAAAACTTCATTTAGAATAAGGGAAGGCCGGAGGAACCTTAAAGTGACCTCATTAGCTTACGGACATCGGGGATTGGAGCTTCTTTCAAGATTGGAGCTTTTTGACTCATTAGCGAAGTTACTGAATGGGTCAAGTGTGTTTTCGAACCCCGATTCTCGGTAAAAGTTAATGGGGAATAAGTGGGTCTTTCTGGCCCATGGGCTTAGACAAGGGGAC